>JAQFXV010001117.1:0-15275 GCA_034694065.1 Camisia spinifer
GAATTGGAAATTCTCTAGAAAATTCGCCTAAAGAAGATTGAGAAATATTTTTTAAATGTGAACAATCGTTTTCATTGAAAAAATGATTGTGATTGGTGTTGAAAATCAAGAATCATTCTTTCATTAAACACAATTTGAACAGTTTGCTCTTCATTGTCTTTCACAGTAAATCAAATTTTAATGAGTGTTCAATAATTGAAGTTTTTAATCAGATGACATTAACATTAAATGAAATATTTTTAAAACTTCAATAATATTTTTTATTAATAAATAATGAATTATAATATTGAATAATAATTATTGAGTTCATTTGAGTAAAATTATGAAAATTTTTCTATTTTAATGAACTCAATAATTGAAAATCTGACAATTGTTGAAGAAAGTTTTTCATCAAAAAATAATTTATCGAAAATTTTCAATCCTATTCCGAGTCTTTTTAAATATTGTGCTAAATAATTAGTAAAAAATTAAACTTCTAACAAAACTTCTAAATTTATAATATTATCCTTTAATGCTTATCATTATATAAAACTTTATCGGATTGAAATAGCATTTCGGGAAAACTAAATATTATTTATTGACATCCATTATATGTAAATAGCTTTCATAGGCTTAAGTTTTGCTTACTTTATCTCATATTAAAATATGCATTAGCTTAGAATAAATTGCAAGCAAAAAAGTTGCCCAATTTTTAACATCTATTGAGTAAATATAAATACGAATAAATAATATTTGAGTTGAGATATGATTCAGTTATAACTACATTTACCCTAAAATATATCTTAATTCACAAGACATGTAAAATTTATTCCTAACACGAACTATATTTGCAATCCCTTAAGTATTATAACTTGTTTATTATAGAAATAGAATTTTGTTAACGTAAGAAATATTTGAAAGAAATAGAATTTTCTAAAAAGCTGAGTTGGTTTGAAGTTTAGGATAACAATGTGAAAAATAACGCAAAATAAATAAAAGGACACAAAAAATTATTAAAATTTTTATATTTATTTATGGACTTATATAACATACAAAATTTTTCAAAAATAAAGAATCATCTATTAATTTAGTGTAAAGTTTGAAATAACATATCAAAAATAATACTCCTTTCCGTATTCGAACCCGTGACCCTCGGATCAGGTCTTTTTTCGGCGTTCCTTTTTTTCTATCATAAAATAAAATAGTTTGAACTTATATTAATCAAAATTGAACAAAAGAAACAATTCGATAATTAATTATGAATCCTGTTGTAATTTACATCATTACTTCTAAAACTACAAATTGAAATTTTTTTAAATACTGTCAATTTTTAAGAAGCGTGAAAATTCTCATGAGATTTATAAGAGATAATTGAGAAATAGTTTTGAAAATATTGTGAATATTAGAAAAGTAAATTAATAGTATTGTAAATGAGGAGCTTTATCTTCAATTATGAATAATGAAAGCTCAAGAGGAGACACGCAAATAATTATTTTACCTTAACTTTTAATTCTATTGATAATTGAATTGAGCTCTTATCAAAGTTTACTAAACTTGAAGTTGAAGGAAGACATTCAGAAGGGATGTGAAACAAAAGCGGAACTGGAAGTGATAGCATTTACTCCAAACTAAAAATAATTTTATAAAAAGATATTGAGAGGAAAAGCTATTATTTCCGTGAAATAAAACTAATCGCTAACAACATAATGAATTTTAGCAACTGATTGAAGCGATATTTAATTTTAAAGATATTGAAATATAATTAAAAAAAGAAACTCGGCCGAAAAGTCCAAAATGATCAATATCTTGTTTAATTATACTATTGCATTGTTTGATTGAATATTTTCATTTTTACACATTTCATTGATTATTCTGAGAATAGTGAGTCACTTACAGGAAAAAACCTTTTTGTAGATAAAAATA
Source organism: Camisia spinifer (assembly GCA_034694065.1). NCBI lineage: Eukaryota > Metazoa > Arthropoda > Arachnida > Sarcoptiformes > Camisiidae > Camisia > Camisia spinifer. The sequence continues at coordinate 1,903 of JAQFXV010001117.1, forward strand.
CAGACTTTGCCAGGTCTGACTGCATCCATGTTTTGAATCACTGTCTAATCTATGTCTAACCGGATTTATCAAATTCTTCGAGAGATTACAATACAATTTAAGAGTTGTGCGAAATTATACAGGATTTTGTAATTTTTGGTCAAATTTTTTTCTAAATTTTATAATTATGTCCAATTTAACCCAAAAAATAAAATAGAATTCTTAACAAAATTTTTTCCCCATTTCACCTTCTTACATATTGTTTTGAAAAAATTGTTTCTTAAAGTTTGATGAATGATTCAGAACGACTTAAAATAAAGAGTGGAAAAGACTGCTCAATATCACAAATTTCCACATGAGTGGAAAAAGAAATTTTTTCAAAATACGATTAATCATTGTATTAAATTTAAAAGAGAAAAATAGCCAACTATTATATAAATGTGTTCATACTATAGTAGAGGGAATAAACGGCCAGCTTTTATCTTAAGTATAAATTCTTGAGCTAATAGAAAAATAACATCTCAAAGGTGTTCGATATTTGATAACATTAGTACTGGTAAAGTATTTCTAAACTAACGCACAGTGAAGTGCATTAATTAATTATATTTGATCGAAAAATTTATTGAGCTATTTTGCATTCAATTAGCAGAAAAGCTATAAATTATTATCAATTGAATAACATGTTAAGAAATGCTGTGCGAGTCCTGAATTTCATGATGAATTATGAGATGGCAAATGATATATGTCAATAGATTCTTTAGTGTGTGTAAGGGTGAAAAATATGGTCATTCATATCCGGAAATAAATGTGCGTTTTTCTGTGCGATTCATTCATTACATTGCAAGTCATCATTTTATTTATCTGAATGCAGTGTAAGGTTATTAGGCTTGAAGTATAGAAATTTTGTTAAAACGTTGAGCACTTGTGTTATTACAGAATTATCACTTGATTAATGTTTGCAACAAATTCTTAGTCTTTTAGAACATTTGTCAAATGTTTTATCATTTTGAAGGAAGTTTTTTATGACTTCTAAGATATGATAATTCATCTAAAAATAGTTTTAATTTAATTGTTTAGATTTGATTAATCATAAGATTTTTGAGAAACAGTTATTCATTATTTAATGAATGCGAATGAAATTTCATATCAAACAATTTTTGAAATACAGAATATTATGAGGTTATATAATAACAAATTTTAATCAAGGATTTCACTATCTTTTTGCATATCATGCAAACAAATGACATTTTGAGCAAAAGTTTAACATTTAATTTTTTGATAGTTTATGTGTTAAATGAACATGAGTTTGATTTGAAATATGATTTAAATACTGAAATGCTGTTTGAAAATAGAGTTCTATATATTGACTGTCAGTCAATAGTGTGTTGAAATTGTACTTCAATATTGCTAAAAGCACTCAAAATGAAACACTTAATATGAATGAGTAATTAAATATACAGAGTATAGTCAGTCAAGTTTTAGGAGTTGAACAAAATTTACTAACTATTTATATATTTGGATTTGTTTACATTTTTATTTCTTTTACTAAAAAATTAGATTTAATGCTCAATTGACATAAACCATATTCAAGGAATTTTTGAGATCGGATTAGTTTTGAAATTTTGGAAAACTTATTTACTTTTCGATTGAATTTCTTAACAAAAGCTCAAAAACAAATTTTTTGAAATGTTTTTTAACAATGAAACTAAAATTTTCACAACATTTCAAAATAAGAATTGAAAGAAAATCACAAAAAATTCTATACCAAAAAAGAGATAAGAATTCTATAAATATTTGTAACAAAAGTTTGACCTTTCCTTTCAGATGATAAAAAAATCTTAAATAAATTTAGTTTATAGAAAGTGAATATTTCTCGGAAAAGACAATTCAGAAAATATGTGAAAATTGTATCAAAAATAAGAGGCATTAACAAAGTTATGTTAAACTTAAATAAATAATACATCATTATAAGTACTGAAGCAGCTGTTGCTTCAGTAAAGAGCAGAAAAAATAAATATATACTGTATTGATAGGAAGCACAAGTTTTGAAACCAAAAAATTTTCATTTAATAACTTTTTCAAATGTCAATATGTTATACAATTTGAATGCATTACATTCTAAAAAAGATGGACAGATGGTTTTGCCGCACATATCAATCACAAATACCCTGCAATTCCCCAAAACTTTGGAAATACAAAAATGATACAAATGTGTTATGATCTAAAACAGTGCTGACATTGCGTATAAAATGAGCCTCACATATAACAAACTTGGATATCACAGAATATTCTCTATACAGTATATATTTCACGCCACTTACAACTTATACACACATTTGTATTCTTTATGTATGTATGTATGGCATCAAAAAGTTTTCTTCTGTTCAGAACTATACTCTCTAACTCTCATACTTATTGTTCTTCTCATATAAAATCAATTGAAAAAATGCCAGAAATGCATTTCAGTCTCAGAAGCTGTTCAATAGCATTGATAAAATGCCTGCTTTACTGGCAATGCTTTTATATTATATATATATAAATATATGTGTGATAGGAATTTCGTTATACTTTTTTACTCTCTTTCAAGTTCCTCAACCAATATCGAAATTAAATAAAATATCGCCAAACAGAGAGCGTTAAGTTATAAACAATTTTCTCACTCAATTCAATTTGAAATTTTATAACATTTCATGATATAGTTTTACTTATATTTATTTCCTGACAAACTTTTTATCAATTTTGTAAAGAAAAAGCTTGCGCGAAATTTTTGATTGGTATTCAGAATCTAAAATTTGACTGTAATTCATAAGAGAAAATTTAAAGCTTTTAAAGAGCAGAATTTTGAATATCAGTATCAAAGTTTTGAATTTTTTGTAACTCTTATTATAGGACTTATTCCTCAGTATTTCCTTAATGTAAACCTGCTTTTACTGGATATTGATTGAAGTTTTCAAATTGAATGATAAAAAATCCCAAAAACTCGACTTATATGAGTGTCAGTTTGGATTTTAAAGACATTTGAAATACGGCACAAACCGATAGGTTTCATCAGGAATTGCGAAGTATATCCAAAATAGAATTCTTTTTTCATTTGTCTGAAACTATATATTCTGAGCGCCAAAAACTGCTAAATTTCATTAAACGACATAAGAAGAGTTACTTCTCTAAATTGAAGCAAAATTACAAAAGGGTTTGTTAGTATTTTTTCTATTTTCTTCCTTTTTGTCCTGATTAGGTTTTTGACAAACTAATAGACCACACATTTAAGAGAAAACTAAACTTTTGCTTCACAAATGACTGGTCTTTCTGGGCTTGAAATTAGATCAACAATTTCTTTAGACTTTCATTATTTCATTTGAAGTTAAAATGATATAAAATTATTTTCTCTTATGTTACTGAGAGATCATTTTTCAGAAAAAATAACATTAACTACTTATTGATAATATATATTATTCTGAGAATTAAGCTTACAATAAAACTAATGAACGAATGAATTTGAAATAGAATAATAAATTGTCTCAGAAAAGAAAGTAATTTATAAAAGTCATAATCTTTTCAGAGCCAAAAATAGAATCCAATAGTTTGAAAAATATAAAATGAAAATATGTTTTCCTTTGTATAATAATTTGATAAGTTTTTCTTAGAATAAATTTCTCGCAAATTCGGATTTTCCATAACTTGAAAAGTTGAATTCATATATAACTTATTTCATAGATACTTATTCTTTTAATTTATGAGAGTATGCACTTAAACAAAATGAAAACTATAAGAAATAGGAATTTTGCTCAATTATCTTAAAAACCTAAAGTATTCTTGGATTGAAAGTAATTGAAATAAAAAACACCATTAATGCTATAAATCTCTTTCTAGTCTTTCAGTTACTTATATTTTAATACTTTCCTATTGATTGAGTTTAAAGTCGAATCTTTCTATGTATTAAAGTTTGATATGAAAAAGAAATCTTTCATTAGAAAATATTTTTGCGAAATAAGAGAAGTGAATCGTTTCAGAAGTTTTGAATTGATGCTATCTTTCTATTTTTATTACTATTAATTGTGTATAATATTAATGCTTCATCAGAATTACTAAACCGAAAAAGCATTGAAATTATTCAACTGACTCAAAAGCAATATTAAAAGCACATAATATTAGAATCAAAGGTGGTTTTATGCATATGTTAAAAGAGATATTTCTCTAGCGGAAAATCAATCGATACCTTCTCTTTTCCTGACTCAGCCTTTCTGAGAATTTATTTTATACTAAGTCTTTAGTTTGTGTTCTTTGAAACTAACTTATAATTTAAATATTAAGGAATTTTCTTCTTAAGAGTTTTATTTCAATGTATTTATCACTAAAAGAGTGGGTGAATGTGTTGAAGTGTATCTAATGAGAAGTCTTCAATAGTTACTGAAGCGAAGCTGAATGTGGTGGTGGAAAAAGAGAATCAAATCATACAAAGAAGTAGAAGTAGTGTCAGAAAAGAAAACGAAAAAAGGATTGAATTTGAGTCAAACTGAATGATCGAATAAGTGAGAGAGAGAAGAGACAGAACTGAATTCAACTATAAAATCAATATCAGGAAAGAAATACCTGGATTTTGGTCACAAACCAACTATTTAATTGAGAAAAATATTGTCTTTTTTCAAAGCAATAAAAAAACAAAAAATCTAATAAAAAATTGTTTATAAAGAATTTTGAAATACTTTCTGTTACTTCATTAAAATATAAGTTTTTGCCTATTAATTAAGTCGAAAAAACTTTTCTTATTGAATAAATAGTACAAATTATTCAGTTTTTAAAACCGAGAAAACAATTATTAAGAAGTTTTTAGAAAAGATTTATGAATAAATGATAAGATGAATAAAAAATAAGTTCAAAATATTTGAATGGTTACCTTTTTTCCTCTTTTCTTCTTCGAGTCTTTCTAAGAGATATGCCTCCCATTCCTCTTTACTAAAAAAGAATCTCTTAATCTTATCCAAAGTACTCAAATTCATATCTGTAGGCAATGGAGAAGTAGCTGCGGCTTCACCGCCACCACCGTCTGCACCATTTGGGCCACTATTATCCTCATTGACGGCAGTAGTTTCTTGAGTTTGTGACATGACTTTTTCACATATATGAACTTTTCTTTATATAATTCTATTTATTATTGAATGTTTGGTCGCTTTATAACTTCAATATCACGGATGTTAACATTTGCTTTAGTGAGAGATATATAAAGAGCGTAAGGGATAGAGAGATAGAGTTGGCATAAATTCGGTTACACACAGAATATAGTGAGAGAATGAACTTCAATGCTGACGATTGCAGTTTTAGTTGATAGCTCTGCTGTTCAACTAAAAGGCCTTATAGTTTGAAAGCCTTGTTCACTAGCAGTCATTCCTTTTATTACGCATACTCTCCGGTACAGCACATGTTATGACTTACCGGTAGTTTCATTTATTACTTTTCCTTTAATTTTAGTGCTTTACACTTTCTCACTATCAAAATATGACTGTTATTTTTGTCTCACATTTGTTATGTAACATTTAAATAGTTTAATTAATTATTCAGTTCTAACGATATTAATCATGAGTTATTTAGAATTTTTTGAGCAAAACTCAAGTTTTAATGAGAAATTCAATATGAAATTCTCTCATTTATTTGTCTCTCAAGAGTTAGTACTTAAGTTATATCGACTTTATTTCTATGCGTCTTTCCTTTACAAAATTTTTGCTTAGATTAGAAAAGATATTTCATTATTGAAATGGGGTTTTTATGCTCTGTTGCACTATTGTTAAGGAAACTCTTAAAAATTCTTTTATCTAACTTAAATACTAATTATCTTCAAGCTATTATCTTTGTAATTAGAAGATTAAATTTGCTTACAGTGAATATGATTTATCAACAATAATAAAAAAATTTCTAATCTTTTCTGCGCAAACAATATTCACGAATACAGAACTATAAGTAGAGAGATATAAACTTCAATTTAAAAGATAGTTTTCTATTCAAACAATTTTCAAAGTTATTGAAATCACCATAACTTACAATTGAAAATATAACAAATCTAAAAGTATTTCAATTGCAACTACAGTCGCAAATCATACTTTTATTATACAATATTTCGTGACTTTAAACTCAACCAATCTTTTTGATGCTTTACCTTTCATAATGATTACTTGCAGAAGAATTTTTTTTTATAATGATTGCCTTCTTTCATAATAACCTGCGAAATGTGAATCAAAAAAGATGTTTAAAACAAACCCAAAAGAGATAAGTTTTTCTCATAAGAACATTTCTACTCTATCTAATCGGTTAACTTTATGAGAAATTTTTATGCCTTTGACTCGTAGTTGAGTTAACAGTATTGCACTTGAATTGACTCAACAACTATATTCTCTATAGCTTTAGCCCTAAGATGTAAGGCTTAGGGGTGGAGAAAATCACGTTTTTTGAAGGAAGAAGAGGTGGATAGAAATTATGGAATTGTCTATTGCTAGCAAATCGTGATGATTACTGACAGCTCGGGATTGAATCTGATTTAATATAAATTTAAGACAAGGATTATAATGTTTGTCTTTCGAAACAACTTTTAGCAAATATTTTAAACTTTTAAAAATTTTCTTATCATTTATTAAAAGAAACTGAAGTTAATGTTAAAAATAATGATCGATATTAAGCTTGAATATGAAGTTTAGATCTCTTATTATGATTGAAATTTTGAATTTATCTTGTTTTTTGGTTAAAATTTCTTCAATTTCTTTTAATCTAATTATGAATATTCTGAACATCAGTTGAATAAATATGAGTAATGCATAAATAGAAAAATCAAATAAAAAAGCGAAGAATATCTTATATATGATAAAAACTACTTAATATTGTTTGCCTGTTTTGTTTGCAGGGTTTAATACATATTGACATAAACTTAATGCAACATTTTTTGATGGATTTCATGTATTTCAGTTGTTGCTATTGTCTAACGAATTAAAATATTTATTAAGTAAATGAATAAAGAAAAAGGAACCTATTTAATACACTCTAAATGAATTTAATTTTCAGTACAAAATCACTTTCAATTCAAAGATTTCCGATTTGACCCAACTTTAATAGTAAAAATTATTACGACTTGTTAGTATAAGCAGACTTGGCTTTGCACAATTTATAATGGGGTAAGCTTTTAGAAATTCTCAAAATTTTGTGGCGAGAGTGGTCGAATTTTCGAAAATTCTCGAAGAGCACCAAGCAATATATTTTCAACATCTCAAAATCCTGATTTTTCAACTTTTCCATGAAGTGTACACCCTACCTACACCTCCTCCTTGGGCTGCTCTAGAGGTGAGGTTCATTTTGAAACCACAATTAATTCACTTCATCACTATTTTTCATCAATTATTGAATATAAAGTTAGTCTTTCTTATTATTTAATTTTATTGATTGTTTATTTGCTTACATACTTATACTGTAAATCATTTTATAATGTTTTGAATTTAAATTGGAATTGTGTTCAAAATTAACGAAAATTTTTTGGGTAAGTGTTTGAAACGGAATAGTTTTCAGTATATTATTAATTTAATTTTTCAAATCTCAAGTTTAGATTTCGACAACAATTTGATTCATACAACGAATTGTTAGATGACATAAAATTTATTTAATCAGATTTTGAATCACTTATTTTAGATTAAGATATTTTTTCTCAGCAGAGGTCGATTTTGTAAATGATCAGATTTATAGCTGTTGAAACACTAAATTCAGAGAATATTAATGAGTGGAAAGAAAATAATATTAAAGGAAATGATCTTTTTTACAAATATTACTCGACTCTAAATACTGTATAACACCGAAAATTCTTCTAAAATTAGTAATAATTAAATGCTTTGCGGAAGTAATCGGTTAAGTGATATTTATGCCTTTTGAAGAGAAGGATTTTTGAAGTTCTAAACAGCAATTTTTACTCAAAAATGATTAGTTTTAAATTTATATTATTGAATATTGATCCAATTAATTGTATTAAATGATATTTTGAGAACTCATAAAACATTTAAACATTGTCAAAACATTGAATTTTCTAAATAACTCTCAAAATCTTATTCGCGCACTTAACCGATTACTGCCGCAAAGCATTTAATTATTGGAGATTGAATGCGAAAAAGACTTCAGCAAAACTGTTTTGGTTTAAACTGTCATTTTTCACAAAATAGCCGAGTTTGATTCCGGGCTAACAATGACAATGCCTTTAGCTTAAAAAGAATAATTTTAGATTTTAAAATTTCTCTATTTTAAGGTTAACTAATTTACCTTAAGTGAAAAATTTATCGTCTTCGAATGTCATGCACAAATATAAGATATAAGCATCAGTTCATACAATCAAGATTTTCATTAAATTTCTCATTCAAATCGATGTACTTTTAGAGTAAGAGTTGGTTTGAAACTCATTAAAAACATCATTAATTCTAATATAATATTAGATTCATTTTTGAATTAAATCAGATTTCCTCAAACAAAATTTTCCAAGGGTGGGGTTTGGATGCAGAAATTCTCAAAATCTAGGGAGTGGGAGATCAAAAACTTATTCCTTTTTGTGATCAAAAAAATATTTTTTACTCAGAAAACTTCAAAATTTTGTTTTTAAGTATTTATTAATCTGAAATTAACCATTAATTAAGAGAAAATATCGAAACTTTAGACGACACAAGTATTCAAATTTGAATAAGAAAATCCTCAAACATAGCTAAGCTAATGGACGTATTTTATTTAAAACCGTATAGTTATAGTATTGATACACGAATAACGTCAAGTAAATGCTTGAGCTATGTTTGAGGATTTTGCTACTCGATTATAGTTTTTCGATATCTCATTGAAATGCAAAGAGGGCCAAACACGCCGCTTTCGACTTCTCAAAATTCCAGAAAGGTTCCGGTCCTTTAGGCCCTCTCCTTGGGAAAGTCTGACTTAGATACTTACCAGATTGGAAATACTTTTGATATGGATATACACAAGAAATTTTAATGAAATAAATTCTCTTTTCTCGATAAACTAATGAATTAAAATATTTAAATCACAAAAGTTCTTCGTTCTCATTAAAATCTTTTCAGTATTGATGGATAACTTACATATTTAATGAGTTTGCAAAAAATTGGTTGAATGAAACAATTCAATTTTTAAACTTTATTCATTATGAATGGCTTTCATAATCCCCTTCATCATTATTACTAAAGTAAAGTTGAAGGTTTTCCTCAACTATTTTTCTGAGCAAAAAGTACTTACAAGAAATTGAAAATATATATATATATTTAAAGTCTATTCAATTCTTCAGCCAATCAATCATTATAATAATTGAATAAATTTCAATACTTTTCTATATAAATTTTGAAACGAATTTTTCGTGCAAAGGGGGGTAACAGTAAAGGCAAATACATTTATTCTCACCCAAAATAATTTAAGCATTCAACGAAAATTTTTATTTCAATTTATACTACAATGAAAATTTATTTCTTTAAGTATTTTCACATATATTTAAAAGCATAAAATATCTCAAACTAAATTACATAAGCTATTCATTCCTTCAGACCTAAAAAAATCAATAATCACTTTTAGAAATTTAAGACATAATATTTTTGCAATAAAAGCATATGCATTAACTCCTTTCCACATTCAAAATATATTGCTTAACATTTTAAAAGCATTATTTTAAAAGCCATATAACTCATGCAAATGAAAACATTTTAGCGCATTTTATTTTCATATTTTCTGTCATTCACTTTAAAAGCATACTATTTTATTTATTTCTCTATTAAGTGACAGAATATTAAATGGAATATTAAATATAAAAGTTTCATCTCTTAATTTTGTGGTTAATTCAATTGAAAAGCGAACGAACTCATCAAAAATGATACAAAAAATATATTTAATTTCTCAATGTGTGCATTATTTTTTTCATCTGGATTGAAAAGTTATGGTATTTTCTTGCTCAGGCTTGAGCTAACTCGAGCCTAAACTCAGACATTGAATTAAGACCTTAAATACACAAATGATTATAAGAATTCTATTCATGCTTTTCTTGAAAAAAATATTACAATGAAAAAAGGATTTCAGTTGAATTCACGCCATTATGTCATCAATTATTCTGGAAATGAATCTTTTCTTACATAAAAATTATTGACACAAGTAATAAAAGTCACGAAATTCAATAAGTAAAACACTTTATCCTAAAAGACATACAAACTGTTATGAATGTATACGAAGTTTTTATTTTGTAAGAAATTTAATCTTATTCTTCGGAATCGGTGAGCATTTAGTCGTGCACTTGGAATAAGTCTTAATTCAAAAGAAATAAATCTAAAATAAATGATAGCCAACTGATAACAAAAAACCCTGAATTATAGGTTGAGAACTCCGTTTGAGTCCTTCACTACTGATGAAAAGTTTTGTTAACACCCAAACAGGCAAAGAAAAGGTTGACTGATAATGAGTTTAAGTTTGTTAATGACTTCTATAATAATAGTATGATTTAATTGCTTGAAAATACAATTGAAATGTTATACAACACTGAGAAACCAGAGTTTAGTTATACAAAACAGGTTCTGATGCTTCACAATTTCATTGCACTGTTAGCTCTGGTCTTATTGAAACTGTTTAAAGATTAAATTCAAATATGTATTTCTTTTGTGCAAATTATTTTTGAAAATCCTGAGATATTATTTAGTCTCAAAAGTAGTATAATTTTTGGTTCATGTCAAATGAAGCGTTATTTACATTATAAAAATAATCTGATTGAATAATATCTTGAATAATTTATTAAAAATATAAATTACTATTTCTCGTAAGCTTAAAATCAATATCAAGTTAAAGATCTATTCACTCAACGCCTGAATCCTTTATGAAGTCTAAAATAAATTTGATGAAAATAAGGGAAAAACATCTTTTGAGAGACTCGAAGATATCGGATTATTATTTATAGTCTTTTATCGGTTTGAAAAAACTTTATTAATCAATTTAAAATAAAAATTACAAACTATTAAAATATTTGCCAAACTTATGGTAATTAAATATAAAAGTTGAACACTCTATCATATTACATGACACACTACACACATACTTTTGCTTCAATTTTTACAGTTAATATAAAGTGCTTCATCAATTATTAATTAAAGTTACGTAATAAACACTATAAAATATCAAACCTTTCAACAATATTAAACCCCCTTTAATCTAATGAATTCAAACACATTTATTATAATTTAAAATTAATAAAATAATTGAATGAATATTTTCTTATCATCAGAACAACAAATTTTTAAAGGGTTTTTATCTGATATTTAACTAAAAAAAATTTGTAAAGATTGAATCAATACAATGAATAAAATAAAATTCGTGAAAATTTATTTCATTTTATATTTATAGATGATTCAAAACTTTCTAATCTGTTTTGAGATGAAAAGAGATTATTTAACCTTAGGCTAACATTTTGTTTCTATTGATATATTAAAGAAAAAACTATCCATTATTTGAAGTCTTGCTGTCTAAATACCAATTCAAATATTCTATACCACCATAATATCTAATTTACATTTTTTCTCCATTCAAGCATAAAAAGGATGAGAGAAAAAATTGTTGAGAAAAATAGCTTCACATGTGTTTTACTGAAAGTTTTTCTATACTTGCATAAGATCTCGATTGGAAAAGATTGAAAGCTCTTATATATTATGGTATTTTATTCAGTGCATACAAAATAATTTCCAACTATTTCAATGTCATAAATATACAGGTATTGTGAAAGGTGTTCTCTTGTTGTGCAATCTTTTTTCTCGTATTAAATTCAGGTTTTTTGAGCAAAATTAGTTTTTCTTAATATAAAACCATAAGAAAAAGTCAGTTTCAAATAAAATTGGATTTTGAAAAATGCTTTATGTTTACTAAAAGCAAAAATTGGTGTGAAAATATTTTCATTGTTGAACTCATCAAATTGAATTCAATTCTGATCGAGTGATAAGATATCTTCTTTGTTTATTAAAGATTAAATAAATAGATATAAATCTAATTTCAAATTAAATTACCTTTTATGACAGGTATTTTGTCTGACAGTTGAACTTTTGAGGGAAATTCAAATTCAAAACTTAATTAATAGTTGATATGCTGAATAATTTATGAGATTATCATATAATTAACTAAACAAAACCTAAAATATTTATTGAAAATTTTTTCTTACGATTTCAAATGCAATTGCAATTTCTTTGAAATTTCTTATTCAAATATGTGCAGTAACGTAGCCAGCGAGGAGGCTAAGGGGGATATATAGACCATACAGAGATTTTCGAGAAATTATAACTATGTCTAATTAGGTGTGAATGAACCAAAGAAAATTGAGGTTATTTTCAAAATATTTTAATTATCAAGCAATTTATGGTGAATTAAGCGATTAAGATACGCATGGAAAAAGTTATAACTTATAAGAAGTTCTATGAATAATCAGAGACTAATTTAGCTAAAATTTGGGAATTCGATACAAAAAGTACACATGTGTGATATTTTTTAACAAAATTTCACTTGAAAAATGATTATAGAAAATAGTTAAGAGCCTAAAGTCCAAAATTTTGTCATCAAAGTAAAAAAAGTTTTGCGACTCGATTATCGAAATTTCAGTTTTTTAGCCCGACTCCTGGAAATCCTGGCTACGCCACTGAGTATGTGTTAGAAGGAAATAATTATTTTTTCCAATCATATGAATGAATATATGTTTAAATGCAAATTTATTTCTATAGCTAGATTCTTAGCTAATTTATTCTTATCATGCTATATGCAAGAAATCACAAAACAAAGTTTACGTCTAATGTAATGCAAACATTTCAAAAAGGAATTACAATTGAAATAAATGTAAACTCATTTCATTGGAAAACTTTCAAAGATAATTGAATGCGTCAATCAAGCTATCAAGACGGTAATCTTATCTTTAAAATAGCTTAAATCTCAAGAAAATCTAATTTATTTTCTAATTATAAGTTAGAAAAATAGCGGAGATTAGAAAATTTTCTGTGAGAAAATTAAATTAAATAAATCATAGCTTCTTTCAATATGGATTAATTATAAAAAGACTCATTAATTTATTTCATCTGAATTATCGAATGGAACCATAATTATTTCGAACAATTATATTCAAAACTTACATTTTGAAGTCTCGAAATAGATCTCTTTTCATTTCTGATTTTTCTAATTCTTCTCCTTTTATTTGACCAGAAAATTAGGACTGAAACTAGTTTTAATATTCATCTCTGTATTTATCCATAAGAGGCCCACAGAGTTATGCATATCATTACTAATGCTGTTTTAATTGCACATTTTATTAGAAATTATTATATGAATTAAAACCAAAATTACTTTAATATAAATATGAATAACTCTGTGGGACACTTAAC
>JAQFXV010001118.1:0-15260 GCA_034694065.1 Camisia spinifer
AAGTCTTATCGCTAGAACTTATGGGTTTCCCAAATTTTTACTATTTTATCAATGATTCAATTATTAAATTTCTCTTTATCTCAATAAAAGTTCTATTTTCCAAAGTATTAAATTTTATTCTCGAATGAATCATAGATAAAAACAGTATTCGGTAGTAAAATATTTGGAGAACCCAATAGTTCTAACTTTGATTTATAGCGATGAGACTGAAAAAATTTGATTAAACGTTTTTGACTAAAAGAATGCTTTCTCAATACATACATATTCCAAGTCCTTTTTATTAGTGCACTTTTAGATTATAAACTCCAAATATTATATTTCTCAAGTGATTTAATTTTTAATGTTTTTATTATTTTTATTTCTCTTTCTCTCAATAATAGCTAACACACAATTTGAGCCATAAGTGCGATGCATGTGGTAAAGCATTTTCAAGACCATGGCTTTTACAGGTTTGTTGTAAAACACGTTATATTTCAATTTAATAAATAAAAAATCTGATTTAATAAATCTCTACCTATTTTAGGGTCACATGAGATCTCATACAGGAGAGAAGCCATTTGGTTGTGCCCATTGTGGAAAAGCATTCGCTGATCGATCAAATTTGAGGTAAAACTATATAATTTATTTATTAAGTATAAAGTTGGGGAAAAAAGTGCATTGAATGGTGATTATATAGTACCAGTATTTGGATAATATGGTAAAAAATATTAATGAATTTGTTGTATAATATAAGGGCTCACATGCAAACACACAGTGCTTTTAAACACTTCCGCTGTCAGCGATGCAACAAATCGTTTGCTTTGAAGTCATACCTCAATAAACATTATGAATCATCGTGCTTCAAAGAATCAACATCAGTACCGGCCAGCCCATCATCATCTCTATCTCCGGCCCCAACCACACCATGTACTCATTCTCCTCAATCGCCGCATTCCCCTCATTCTCCGTACTCTCACTCACCTGCAGAACATTCACCTTTATTGCTGAGTAGTGGCGATAATAACAGCAATAGCTGTGGCTCTAATAGAAGTATTAGACATTATACGGGAGTGGGCTCTGGTTGTGAGTCATTCGCTCGTTTGCCTCTTCGTCCCACACCTATTGAGATGAAAATCCAGTAAAATGGAAAGTATAATATGATGAGCTAATCAGTGTTCTTCCTTTACTGCTGGACTTGAGTTTCAGCAATATTACTAAAATGGCAAAAAGTATGTATTATTTAAGATGATCCCCGATTTCTTCCATTAGCCAAACGCAAGCAAATAATCTGAGTTAAGGTAATAGTAATAACATAAACTATCAAAACAAAATTACATTAGTGTTGCATAAAAACATTTTCTCTTTTTCTTCTTACTTTTTTGCTTATATCAAATATCTGAAAAACATAACGTGCCTCATAAGCCATGCATAGTTGCAGTTTTCCCCTATAACTTAACTTTGTACAAGTTTTACGATTATTATAGCTGCACACTATTGCGTATCTGATTTGTGAGATGTACTGTACTGTATAGAAGAATAAGTTTCATTAGTTTTATCTTCCATCTTATTCATGGGTACTTTTTTAAACAAACTTATTGCAGTTTTCCCTTAAATTGATAGCAACAATTTCTGACACAAAACAAATGTTCAGTATTATAAGTATAAGTTAGTTAAGCTTATAATGTAAGTTTGTATGCTTTCACAAAAAACTAATTTTCGTCTACAGCTAATACGGGTGGAATTTCTGCCTTAAAACTGTAGGCCCATCCAAAATGTCATGCAATTTTTACAAAGTTCATCTTATGCGGTTTATAACTACATCAAGTTCATGTCTGCGGGTCTGCGGACACCACCGTCAATATGAGCTTTACTATTGTCTCTTTTAATCATTTCACTAATATAAAAATACTTATAAGCGTTACATCATTTCCCTTTGTAAATGATTAGATGAAACTATCAAAAAAATTTCTAGTCGTAATAATTAATTAGTGATTAAAAACTGTTTTCATTATTATCTCAAGTTTGCGTTACATCTCAATCATAAAGATTTAGAAGACTTAGAGTAAACATATATAAAAATATATTTTATTATTTATTCAATTAAAATGCTGTAAATATATAAGTCTTGAGATGAAACTTGTGTTTATAAATTGTTCTGTTTCTAAAAAGTAATGCTATCATTCGATACATTGCTGAAAATCATTGTAAATACAAACGAAAATTTATAATAACTTATATGAGATTAATTGATAATTTTATTGTTCAATATTTAAAATAAGTACAATTGCGATAAATTCAGTATATAATAGTCATAAACTGACATATAATAGGTTAGGCTGGGCTTTAGGTGCAATCAAAAAATACAACACAACCATTCAATTTGATGATGGATTTAATTCAATAACTAATAAAACAATAACTGATTTATAATATTTCACTATAATTTCACTGTTCATCTTTGCCCTGTTCTTTCATTTTGTGAAAAGCAATTTCGGACAATTTGAAGTGTATCCGAGGGTTAATTTGTGCCATCAATCGAATAATTTTCACTCATTTTAAACTACTGTAAACTGAATCAATTGGTGCATAAGCTATCATAATATAAATTTACTTGAACTCGAATTTGAATTAATCGATATTTTCTCAATAATTTCAACTTCAGATTATACTAATCATTAAAATTGAACAATAATTATTTTACTATAGCTATAGCTTAGTACAAAATATTTGATTTCATTTTGAATACTGAGCAATAAATTAGGAATCAGTTAACAATCAATATAATAATAATTGTTGAGAAAATGTTGATTGAATGAGAATTTAGTCAATTTAAAGTATTTACCGTCCTTTTAAAATGAGTTTACAATGAAAAAGTGGAAATATTAATAGTGGTGAAGGGTTGAAACGACGAATGATTGTACCATTTAGTTTATTAAATATCATAACTAACTTAACTCTGGTTTGAATTAATAAATTAATTAGAATTTAAAGTTCAAATGAAATGGCATTCAAGTCATTTCGTAATTAATCATTTTTGAAACTATGCACCTCTCAATTTGAAGTTATGAATTTAAACATCAATCATTTACATACTGTATAACATGGTATATACTTATCTAATCAATAATTAACTTATCATTTTAATGTTTAGTGATTGAACGCATTGCGACTCTTAACAGACTTTAATGAGTTTTATTGAAAAGACAAAATTAATTTTGTTGTTTATTATTCAACTTTTATTCAATTCTATAATATTTGAATGAGTACTTCATAGAAAAATTTGAATGATCATAAGCAAAATTTTAGTATCCTTATGAGTTTGATTTAGCACTAAATTTTCTGATAATTACTTATTCTTTATTAAAGGTTTTAAAAAATTATTTAATTGAACTGAATTTGAAATGAGTTTTATCTGAAATCAAAAACAAAGTGTCGATTCACAAAATTAACACTTAATAGATTTTTAATGAATTGCATGTTATTCATACCTGAAGAAGTGTTTTTAGTTTTTGACAATTTTATCAATTATTTCTCGCTCAATAGATTAAAGTATAACTTAAGGAATCATTAATAGGGGAACCTTATTATGGTTTTACTCATTAAAAACTGTATCTATAGTATAAATACAGCTTTTAATGAGTAAAACCATAATAAGGTGAACCCTATTAATTGATTCCTTAAGTTAATATCTGCCTAACATAAAGCTCAAAGAAAAGGTTAGCACTTAATCAGCTCTAAGTTTCGTAAACTTATAAAAGTCTAAAAAGTGATTTCTTTACTAAACGTCGCTTTGCGTTCACTTGCATTTGTTTGAATATATTTTAGCTAAATTTTAGTGATAATGTTTTGAACTAAAAAATTAAATACTCCTAATATATTATATATTGAATATGTGTGTAAACTGAAAAAGTATGCATTATTCGTAAAATTATTTGAACAGGACTTCTATGGAATGTATAGTCTATAAGAATCCGAGTTCAATAATAATTCGAAGAGCAATAATACGTTGTACAGGTAGTGGAGTGAGAATCAATTATAGCAATAGCTAAACAAATATACTGCGTGTAAATAATAAAACAATAAGAATAGTAATAATAATTACAGGCAGTATAATTGTTTATTTTAGTGTACATAGGCTTCAAATACTTTGAAAATGTGGGTTATTTTAGTGATTATTTGAATATTTTATTATTCTCATATGTGTACTTAATCAAGTAAATTAACTCTATTATACATTGTTTTAAATGATAAGTTTTAACATTAAAGCAACGGTTATCATAAAAAAGCAATTCAAAATCTAATGACATCAAAATTCCAATTAGTGACAATCTCTCCTAAATTAAATGAATCATATAATGACAAAATGGTGACAAATGAATTTCGACAATTGTTCATTGAAAATGTACATTCCTTTAACATGTTAAAAACAGATGCAAACAGTTCAATATTCACAGGGTTTGATTACAAAATATTGCATAGAATGTAAGTTTGTAACTTAGATAATAATGATGATTGGCGATTCTCTTAATATTGTATGATTGAAGTTGTAATTATTAGTTTCGCTCAATTGATAATGTTATTTAATGGTATAAAATTGTATAAATTTATTTGCAAGACTTTGATAAAGACTATGAATTTCGTGAATGTTGGTTCTGAAATAAACTCAATTGAAAAATAGATAAAAATTTGATTCGAATTCAATCAATTTATATAAATAATAATATATTTATTTGAACGGCATTTATAACAATTTGAAAGCAAAAGTATGATTATTGAAAGTATTTTCGACCAGTATTAGTATATACTGTATTGGTATTTAAGATTGATATAATGTGCTTATAATAAGAGGTTTAACTGTAATTTATTAGATCTCTTTACAAAATTGTTGCTTCAGTCATATAATGTAGAATTATAGCATTGTAATAACACTAACATCATTCATTTGTATGTATCTAAACATATAGCTCTATACTTTTTTGTGCTAACAGTTATAAGTCATAGAGCAATAAAACATTTGCTAAATCAATAATCAATAGAAGTCTCCCTTAATTTTTTCGTCGTCCACATGAAGGCATAGCCGATGAAAAGGATTCGTGCGCTACAAATATTATCTTTTTCTGATGGCTGTGAAATACATATCCAACCATTTTCTGCGACAAAAACATTTACTTATCTTATTAGAGCATCACTTGTGCTTTTCTAGGCTTTTATCTGTTTTATGAAAGCAAACTACGAGCCAGTTTTGATCCCCAGTCGTGATATTTCTCAGCTCATTACATGGCAAGACTGATCACTTGTTAGTCGCTAACTATATTCAGTGTCCAGATTAGGTCGCTTATAATAAATCAAGTTCAAGTGACACCAACTACTCTATCACATTGCTATAGCGCTGACATTAACATGATACCAATGATACCATTACTATTACTACCACAATCATAACAGATATCTTCATCAAAATGAACCAAAACCATGTATGAAAATCTTATAATGAGCTCAAACATCCAATGACATAAATATGATAATATAAACAACTAGAGTATCCCAACGATCCCTATGTATCCAATCTTATATCAACCAAACAAGTTCACTAAAATCGCTTTCCGCTCCATTTATGTCGGAACTAATTCTCAAAATTTTCTTGATTCAAACAAAATATGAATTATGGAAATCAAACTTTTTTATTTACAAAGTAATCATTCATTAGGATAATGAGTCTGATTAATGTTTATCACAATATATAATAATTAGCAAAACTAATATTTATTTGATTTGAATATAAAACCAATTATTAATGAATAAATAAAATAAGATATAAAAGTTGATCCATTCCTCTCATCAATTCAATAACACATCTGAGTTATTATTTATAGAAAGGCTGAAATCTTTATTAGTTTCGAGTTGTTTAGTAAGGAGTGCATAAAGTTCTTGTTGTCCACTAACTAGAGCTAACTCGTAAGTTATTCAGATTCTATATTAGCTTAGATAAAGAGTGGATAGACTGCGAGGCTATCTGTGTGCCTGACTGTATGCTTAACTGTGAGCCTGAATGTGTTCCTGTTGGTAATTCAGAACACATTTTGGAGAATGCAATATTTACACAACAAATCGTGAACTTTCTTCCTTTGCAAACATATTTCTTATGGCGTTAAGCTTTGTAAAAGTTGTGATGTTGTTAAGCGAAATAAGCTGGCATTCGGGGATATTATATAAGTTGAAGAAATATTGCATTGTCTAAAGAAAGGTTAAGAAGTCACTATACATTTGCTGTATACACATTGGCATAAGTGTTTGGATCATCGAAAAGGTAGTGTAGACTTCATTGTTGATCATGTGCTTTATGGATTCAATAAGAGTGGAATTGTTGAGAGGTATGCAAAACGAATGACTCATCATTCACTTCCCTCAACGCAACGCACAAAGAGCGAGAGGAGAGACTTTTTGCCAGACTCTCCATTCTGTCTATTTCTAGTGCTATACCTTAACTGAATTAGTTTAGCCACAAATTGCAATCGCACACTATGTTAATTAAAGTTAAGCTTATTAAGTATGTGGTGAGAGAAATAATGGCGAAAAGCATTCATTTCATTAGCATCGCTACAGTTTTGTTGACATTCATATGACTTAAATTACTTGAAACGGTGATGTTTAGGATATTTATAAGTTTATATTAACTTAATATAAGAAATCTTAATATAAGAAATCAGGTACAATTTGACAACAGGTGGTATAACTGCAAATATAAATAGTGAAAAGCCGTCGCATTCTCTTCTTGTTTCTACTTTTAAACAAAAGAGAGCTGTTTTGAAACGGCAGCCGTCGGTCGATACTAGTATTGCAGCAACAGAAGTACTAGAGATACTCTACAGGTTTGATATACTAAAACCCTCTTCGCTTTTACAGTTTCATTGTCTGCATAAGATTGCTGGTGCATCGGGTCCTTTGTTACGCATCAGTGCCTCTGCAATAGTTTGAAAACTTTTCGTTCGATAAAGTTATATATTCAACACAATACTAACCTGTATGTTATGCGCTAACTTTTTGCCTTACAGTACGAATTCCCAAATTGCAAATATTCTTCAACTCAAAAAAATCTATACTTGTCTTTAGGTTCCAATATTAGTGATCACTTTTAGAATACAAAATAGAATATTTGATTTTTAACTCCAACTCTTCATCATAATAGTTAGAATACATTTCAAATAATATCAAAATTTTATTTTAATGCAGAAGGTTTTCGATCTAAACTATCTAAAAGAACATCTTCATAGCAAAGATGTTAAATAAGTTGAAATTATGATACTTTTATGAATATTGAAGTTTTGATAGAAAAGAATATTTTATTTATTAATTTGATTGTATGAGAAAACTATATTTTATTTAAACAAAGATTTAACATTTTTACATTTCGAATAAAATTATAAACAAATCTCAATATACTAATAGATTTATAGTGTATTTGAGCAACAGTTCTAAAAGTAAACCTTAGGGTTTATACTTTGTTAAGCAGTATTTCTATGTTGTAAGAAAATACACTCCAGTAAAGTAAAGGTGAGAAATGAAACTATTGAATCGACCATTGAATGAGACTGTCATAAAAATAGTATCATTTTATAATAACATTACATTACTTCACTTGTGTTCTGCAGTTAAGTCAGTAAATAAAAAGGTTGCATGACTTGATTTAAGCTCTCAGATTGCTCTGACTTATATTTCTATTTCTCTCAATGCCTAAGAATAGCTATTGAAGCAATTGAAGCAAAATTAAAGAGATGTTACAAATAAAATGATATTTCTTACAAAACTCTAACTAAAAGTGTAGAATCCAAACCGACCAGATTTTTGAGTCACTACAAAAAGCGGTTTTCCTTAGTTATTGACTTTTAAAACTTTAAGCATACTGTATGTTCAAGTGTTCAAATTTTGCGATTCACACTGTAATGTATTGCTATCGATAATCAATTTTTCAATGAACGAATTCGAAGTTTATGTTGAATTTTCGCTATAACATAAAAGAGAAAACTCCAAAGCCTTTTATTTTATAAGCAGAAATTTTTTAACGAAATGCTTGTCAAATGCTCTGGCAATGAGTGCATGTTTGAGAGAGTTGTGTCTATTTCTGTGAGAATAGAGCAACAGTAAGACGCGATCGAATAGTAAAGCAACATATAATGTTATTTCGCAATCAATGCACTGCTTTCTAATGCAATGAAATTGATTAAAAAGCATTCATCCAAATTAAAAATTCCTGGTTGTGGTTGTGCTGTAAGTCTGGTCTACTGAAAGCATTATAATAATATGCAACGCTATAAGTTAATGGCACTATACATTTACATTGATTTGTTGTGCCAATAATTGTATTAATTCCAGATAAGAGTTCGTCTGATTTGCTCTTTTTACAGCTACGCTCAATACTATCACAAAAGTTGTTGCTTTTATTCATTCAACCATTTCTAAGATATTGATATTTGTGTGAGGCCTCACTCTATAGCATAGGAAGGAAAAAGAGATAGTTTTAATTCTTGAATGACTGAATTTCGATCAATTGCATGATAAGCAATGAATACTAATTCTCATCTGAATATTTATTATAACAAAAATTCAGTTTCATTATTAGCTACAAAGCTATAGTATTAACAAACTCTGAAAGATTCATGAAATTATTCAAATAATATTGATTTTTCGGAAAAGTATTGAATTTGCAACAGGAAAATACATGATTCAATGATCTTTACAAAAAAAATTCTATTCTTTTTGCCGAATAATATGCAATGCCTCACAAGTTTTATAAGCCTTGCGCTCATTTTATATATAACCTTCTGAGAATTGATTCAGTTAAAAGTGATTATACTATCGATTGATTCTGAATGTAATGGGAATTTTTTTGAAAGAAAATTGATATCCATTTTCAATAACTTTCTTTTGTGACTTGTTGCCCAACAAATAATGATCATTTTTGCCGTTTTTGATGCTATAATTTATTATAAGATTAATTATATTAATCAATTTCTAGTTGTAAATTATCAATACATTTCCTGTCTATACTGTTGAATAATATTGAAAAGTTTTTAGAAACATGAAAAGCTATCAAATTCACCTAATACACAGTGAAAATTAAATTTATTTTCTAAAATATCTGAAAAATTAATATGTTAGCATATATAGTATTTATGCTTTACCAGTGATTGAAACTTCAAAGCTTGACAGAAAAGTATCATTCTAGGGGTTAATTTATACTTTATAAGGTATACCATTAATGATTTTACTGATTTCTCAAATTGATCTTTCTAATGGTGATTTGAGTAAATGAACTATTTTTAAAAATGGAGAATTTAATATTGTTACTTTAAATATTTTTTCCGAGTCTTCAAAATTGAATGATTTAATTTTCATTCTTTATAGTAATAGAGTGAGGTTTTTTATGATAAAAATTTTCAATATACCGCGGCCTAGAGTTAAACCGTATTTTTGATCATATTTTTAGGAATTTTAATGATATTTTAAATGAGAAAATTAATTTAGGATAAATGTAAAATGCTCATTAATTGGTTTTCCAATTTAATTTTTCAGCTTAGTTCACAGCATTATATTTCGAAACTAAATTCAGCTCGAATAAAAATTTGTTGTAGAATTTAAATAGAATTATTCAAAAATAAAGTAAATATCATTAATTATTAATCAAAGAATTAGAATAAAAATGACTTATATTTATAAAATCTTAAGGAAGCTTTATTTTAAAGGAGGTAATTCAGATTTCTGAAATCACCAAAATTTATGACAGGGTTCAAAACTTATTGGATTTAAACAATATTTTGTCAGGATCTAGGATTTTAAAATTAGGTAACTTTAA
Organism: Camisia spinifer; assembly: GCA_034694065.1. Classification (NCBI taxonomy): domain Eukaryota; kingdom Metazoa; phylum Arthropoda; class Arachnida; order Sarcoptiformes; family Camisiidae; genus Camisia; species Camisia spinifer. The sequence continues at coordinate 9,830 of JAQFXV010001118.1, forward strand.
GGTAAATCTTTTAGGTGATATTTAACTTTTTAGGTAAACTTACTTAAAATATGCAATAAATAAGCAACTAAATAAAGTAATCATAATTTAGATTAGATTCTCTCAAAATTTCTGTTTTCCTCAGAGCTAACTTTTTCAAAATATAAGGCCTTAGACACCAAATGATCATCCTTAAGAATTGCTGCTTATAAAAGTGACAGGACACTTATCCATAAATTTGTTTAACATGGGTATTGAGTCACTATAAGCACAAAAATAACAAAAATTTAAGGAGAAATGTGTGAGAGCTCTTCAACTTTATATGACGATATCAATTAAATTGAAAGTTTTTAGGAATTGATTGTGATTGGGTTTGAAAAAGGGTTTAAAATAATAAATTAACATTCTTCTAAATTTATTCTCAACCATAAGAATGATCAAAGTAGGATCACTTGAATCTAAGCCTATTTGAATACAACAATTTAATAATTTTATTGAAGAAGAAGTTCAATTCTTTTAGACTCGTTTATTTTTATGTTGGATAAAATGAACCCAAAGTGGAGAATAAAATCGATTTCCCTTTAAGTCGTCACCCATTTCGCTAATCTTTAAGGGCAAAAAAATAAATCGCAAATTTTAAATAATTGAACAAAATTATCGATTTATTGAACTACAATAATTCCTTTAAATTTTTTGTCCAAATTCATTAATATTAATATATTTATATCTAGTTAAAGCACATGAACTTTTATTTGATTTCAAAATGAGCCAAAATCTCAAATGCATTTATTTAGTAAATCCCAGATCTACGAAAAAACTTTTTGCACCGGTTTTGCATATGCAGTCATTTAATATGCAGAAAAACAACTATTGCTGTGAGAAAATTTCAATATTCCCCTATTATTGAACAGAGCGATTATTTAAGTGGAACAGTTTGTTGTGTAAGTTTTTTCGACGGAAATAGACAAACATTTAAATTTTATCCAACTCTTTAGCTTGTTATTTTTTGGTGCTATTTCTTGAATATTTATATATTAGCAGTAAAGCTACAGTTCAATTCTTGCATTAATTACACTCACTCACTCACACACACACACACACACACACACACACACACACGAGCAGCAAGTGTGCCAAATAAACATTAAAGTATCAAATATTATTACAGAAAGAATTTCCAATCCAAATGTTTAAAAAAAATTTAATAGAAAGTTCGCGAAAGATTTTTTATATAATTTTAAAACAAACTAATGATTCAGTTTCATAGCTATGAAAAAATTATTATTGATAAAAATTTTGACTTTAATCTTTCAAACATGCCTGAAAAGTAGTGTTTTTAAAATGAAAAATCAATTGAATAGCATTTATTACTTTCTTGCTTTTAAAATGAATATAAATCTGAAGAGAATAAACACGCGATTTTTGCATTTAGATGTGTGTCATTTTTTATTCATCCAAACAATTGACGGCAATTGCCTTTAACTTACATGAAGAATAAAAGACAAACAAATTCTCCTCACATTTACTCGTCTGAAAACTATGAATATATAGGAAGTTTTGATACGATTACTTGGAATTTAGTATTTATGCATTGAGTTTTGTAAAGCTTGAAATCGATTTAGACTGTACTCGTTTTCAATAAAGGCTTTATAGGTAACCATAAGCGAGTAATGCAATGCAGTCTGGCGTTTAGTGTGCATACAAGTGTTGGCCAGCAAACAATTGTGCAAGTTTTTATTTCCAAGTAATACTTTCACAGAAATTGAATATAATGCTATTTTTGTGACGCATTATGTTTGCTTCACGTCCGCGAGAATCAGAATCAATACTTTTTTGGCAGAAATACTCTTTTTTGCCATGCATGTCACCTCCAAGAATTAAGGGGGCGTCAAATATAACTCCATTCCAGTCTCGCATGAATAGCTTATCAATTCAAAGCTATAATTACTTTCCATTGCAATCAAAGCAATGAATATGTGCTTAAAATAAGAGACGAAAAATGCTTCATTGCTTTGAATTGGTTAATAATAAAATACTATATTCAGTATATTTTCTATTAGAAATTCATGCCATGGCGTGATTGCAAAGACGAATAACTCCGACACCACATCAAAACATGAACCAAATATCACATTATAAAAGCAACAGAAATATTTGGCATTACTTCTACTGTAATCTCACTAAATATGGAATTTATACTAATACTTGTTAGAAGGTTTACATTTTTAAATCAGACATTTTTATACTCTTTATATCAAAAGAATACTCAAATGCACTCAAATTCGACTAAAATTATAATCATTTTTTGAATTTAAATTTTATTAATTCATTTTCTGAGAATCGGCAAAAAATAATCATAATTTCAAATATAAAGTTTGTAAAATATTTGATCTATAAATAATGATATTTTGGAAGTATAGTTTAAAATAAATTTCTGATATAAGGAGTAGAACATCGATTCTGATAAACTTGATCTTTATTTTCGAGTTAACTCATACTATCAGATCTCTGAAAGTCATTTAGAGCTATGAGTGTTAATGTGACAGATGTTCAATTCTCGGCAAAAAACTTGTTAACTCGGATCTAATATCAAACTTTCATTCGGAAATAAAAGTTATGACTCTTTTTTAGAAACATTTCTACAGAGTATTATTATATCAACAATTAAATGTCATGACTGTCTTTAATGAGGATTCTTCTGATCTGACATTAATTGGTTTGAATCCTTTGATAAGCTGTCTCTCAATGAAGTTTTTTGGAAATTATGAGGTAAGAAGATTAGTAAAATTGAATTAATGGTTGGGTTTTAAAAGCTAAAAGACATGATGCTCATCAACTTCATTGAGAGTTAGATCGTCATAATATAAAACACCTGCAGAGCATACGCCCTATTGTGTCATAAATTGTTTATGAAGCGTCTGCCAAAGATTTAATTGCACGTATAGTACTATATCATAGATTATATTCCGCATACATTTATTGATGGGAACGTTTCTAATTTGTAATGATTGCGTTTGGGGTTTCCATCGCTTGATAGTAATTATAGTGGAGCTCCACCTGCTTAAAAGGTTATTATTTGGCCACTAGTTTAATGAAACTAGTTTTCGCTACAATTAAATTTTGCCAAACTTTCAATTTAATGACATCAAATTTCCGAAATTACATCAAATTGCTTTAATGATGTCTCAGTTCCTATTGTTCAAATATTTTATCGTTACTTTTTCAGTCTATTTAACTCAAGTTATAGTTAGCCTTAGTTTCGATTAATGCAAAACGAATACGATTACAACTTCATACTATCTCACTCTTTAGTTATAATGAAAGTTAGAATTTTTAATATAAATGTTACATTTTGTAGGAAATCTTTGTTCATTTAGCAGTACATTTGTTTCACTTGGATTGACTTCAATAAGTCTGCTCTTCACAATCCAATATCTTCTTGTAGTTTCTTTTTGAAGTAAATCTTTGAAAAATATTATTTCAAGCATTCATTATATTTTGATACCCATAACATTAGACTATTTTTATACATTTACCATAAAAAGACATGAAATCAATATTTAATGATCACGTTTGATCAGTTTCAGTCGTAAATATCCTTAAAGCCAGACATGATTGTAGACTTGTGTTGACTTAATATTATAGAATGAAAATTATTAACTAATATAATATATTCTCAATAATAAGTTTAATCGATTCAAAGTGTAAATTGAAACAAATTTTTCTAAAAAATCCATTTTTGAGTTAAATCTTTTAATATCGATTAACATAACGATTACTGAATTTTTTATACTAATGAAAGTGTATTTATGGTTTAATTTACATATGAATTAAATGAACATTAAGGATGATTTAAGAAAGTAGGAAACAAGACTCAAACATATTTGAGACCAATTGAAGAAAAACAAATTATAAGTAAAAAACTAACCAATAATAAACCGATAATAAATGAGAATTATTGATATAAACATCAGAAGAAGTAAAATGAATTGGATAATGACAGTCATATTGAGTAACTGAAAAATATCGAATAAATAATAACGGAAAATCCATTAATATAGTCTTGAGTTATTATTTTCATCTAATTTGATTCATTTGTATATAAATTCAGTTTCGATCCACCTGTTACTGCATTCATGCATTTTCAAACACATTTTCCTAATGGCAAATAAATTATATAAGTGTATGGATTGTTGTAGTTTTTCTAGTATTATATACTTATTACTTTCGAATCTTGATGTGTCCTTTGCATGACGGACTTTACTTCATTCAAAAGTAAGCTCTCTTCACTCGATTAAGGCTTTTTCTCTTCAAAAATATTGACTCGCGTGTAATTTATAATATCAACTTTTCTTTACCTAAGTTTCTGCATATTATCTACAAGTTTTACTTCTATTGTATGCATTTATTTATTGAATTAGTTATGTGAGAGAATATAAAATGACATACGATCACATGCAACAGGACATAAAACTCTATCTCAAGTTTAGCTTTCAATTATTCAGATTCTATAATATTTATTGCATAATAAAATTTCAAACTTTTATCGACACACATTCAAAATACTATCTTTAACAATTCAATTCATTTATTTAAGATGAGATTTATAAAAAAATAAGTTTATGTAAATAACAATGATATCGAAAATTAAAAGTATAATTATTGTGAATTATAAATATTTTAGCTCTCAAGCAATCATTTAAAAAATTTATTATGTAAAAACTGCGTTACATATATTACTGAGTTGGAAAATTGAAATTAATTTTGTATTAAAATTAACTTATATATGTTTAAGAACATTTGATTTCTATTTTAAAAAATTTAACGAGAAAATATTTTCATAGGCTTATTTAAGATTTTTATTTTCGAGATTTTTCTGATCAACTATTATTTGATCGTTAGTGAAACAATAGTGACTCAGTATATCATATATTTTCAAGTAAAGAACTACGAAGTTTTTAGCTATATTCAAATTCATTTATATAATTTTTAATTTTTTGAAAATACATTTCTTTGAGAACGTAAGCTTTTCAAAAAGTTAGGACTCATATTGATATTCTCTTATTTATCAATAGAATTTGTGTCGAAATAGAATATAAAGCGAAACCATTGAAGCATTTATTATTGAGAAAAGAGAGAAAATCACAATTAAGCGAAATTTTTGGAGAAAATGAAGAACAATGAATTTAATCATATGGACATTAAAGTTGTCAAAACAGCAAATGAAACAATCTAGATTAAGTAATTCAGTAATTTTTCTCATTATTAAATAATGTTTAATCATAACAATGAACATATTTTCAATAATAAGTTCGATTGTAACTTCTTAGATAATGGTAAAGGATGTGACTTAAGGCAGAAAACATTAAAACATGTCAATCAGTTCCTGCGAAATGTTCACCCGTTTTTGTTCGTTGATTAAAAATTCAATAAATCCTTTAACTGCTTTTTA
>JAQFXV010001119.1:0-15249 GCA_034694065.1 Camisia spinifer
CGAATCTATAAACTTGTTTTTCTTCGAACACAAGTTAAAAATTGAGAAATAGAACTCCAAAAGTGTCTTTCAAATACGATAAGTTTCAACTCCATCGAACCCTCTTGATTTTGAGAAAATTAAGATCTGAACCTCGAACCCCTTCCCAAATTTTGAACTTAACACTTAGCAAAGGCCAAATAAAAGCAAATATTTATAGCAATTGATTCTATTTAGATCACAGATAACTTCTTGTAGGCTTTTCAATGACTTGACTGGTTATGCATTTAAAAAGGAATTTTTCGAACTTCTTCCATGAATTAAAGATGAGGCTATAATAGATTAGCTTCAATTACTCTGTTTGACTGCAATTAGTCTTTTTGATCTAAACTGCTCGAACTGAAGTATTTAATATATTTGACTTCTTCAGCACTTTTACTATTGATATCTTGTAAGTCATTAAATCAACAAAAATTCATTAGAATTATCAAATTTTATTTGAAATATTTTAATCGTCATTCATTTGCTCGAAGTGGTGGAATCTGATTTTGCTTTCCTGTTTGTCGAATGGAGTCGAATGGAGTCGATTGCAGAAGTGATCCGAATTCAACTCAATAGATGCAATGCTTAAATAATTATATTTTTATCATACTTTGAATAATATCTAATGAATTGTTAAACTATACCTTACATCAGAGCTGTAACTAAATTAATTCATAATCAGAATTTTAGTTCAATACAAGCTAATAATTAGAGACTCTAAATTCTGAGTTAATCTCGACATAGCTTTGTCTGACTCGATATAAATGATTATAACTTTTGCAAAGACACGAACAGATAATCTAAAATTTGTCACGATTTCCGTTACTCCAGCAAATGATTTAAACATATCTCTAGCCATGAATTATCGAAATTTAGAAATAATTTTGGGATAAACAATGGAAAAATAAACAATAAATTAAATTATTCGAACTCATTAAATAAATTTTTTAAGAAACTTAAACTAGTGTTGATTAAGGCGAGGATCATGTGTCCGCTTCAATGATCGGAGGAACCAATGAATACCCCCAAAGAATTATTATATCAACAATATTTTCTGAGAAAAATTGTGATCTTTTAGGACCTACCCTTTGTAGAGAATTCACGAACCCTTAAAATCAAAAGAGTTATGCCTGCAGACAATCATGAATGCAATTGAATTGAGTGCTCTCAATCACGACAAAGAAATTAGAATTATTAACTTTATAACAATGATAGGTTGTAGAAAAAAGATATTTGAGATAATTAGCAGGAAAGAACCCTATTGTACAGTAAATATTAGGACATTATTATATAAAGGATTGAAGTTATGAATTTATAAGAGGTCAGCATAAAAATGATTCTTTAACTGTACTGTTCACCTAAGTCAAGATAAAGATCGCCTGTAGATTCACAGCAGTGAAACTCTAGATTTTAAATTAGTCGATAAGTATCATTTTGAATTTTTTTATTTCCTCATTTTTTCATCAGATAAACTATTTTCCATTAATAATAACTTTAACATTTCAAATGTAAAACATATAAATAGCATATAGTGTTGAGTATATTTTGCCGGATGAATATCATTGAATTTGCTGCTAAAAAGACAAATTTCCTCAATTCAATGGATGACAACTGCATGATTAGCCAACAGTATATACTCTGTGCAGTACAAGTATGAGAAATAAACTCAGTCAATAAAACTTACTTTTATGTAATAAATATTCAAATGGGAAACATTGACAATCATTTTAAATTCTTTGCAAAGACATCATTAGTTAATAATCTTTTTCAATATAATGCATAGAAGAGATTAAATTGAAATTCAATTGTTTTATCCCTATCAGTAATATTACTTATAACAAAACCACAGTTATGTTGTATATTATATTAATTTTGCTGAATATTTAAACTCATGAAAACTTTCATGAGATTAAAACTCATAAATTTAATGAATAAACAGAATTACATTATTTGATAGAAGTTTTAATAAATTTGAATGAATTATTAATTCGAATAATCTAATGAATTTGTGTTTTATTTGAAAAAATTATACTTTTCGAACTTATTTTAAGTCGTCAATAAGTTTAGGATAATTTAAATAAATTGATAGTTTATTATTTTTAAAAAGTGACTGAAAATTTGAATGTCTCTTACCTGCCGATCAATTCATACGTATCATAAAATTGATAAAACGATGATGTCTTACACTTAATCATAGTCTTAATATGAATTGTTTAATAGAATATGACATTTTGCTGGATTAAAATGATTGTAGACTTGACTTTGAAAATTGAGTCACTCATAGTATGATAAACAAAACAAAAGTATCCAAGGAGTCCAATGTTGTCAATACTACAGTACAACTAATATAACATTAACTGAAACTTTTATGCCTATCAAGAATCAAAAGCAGCGAATCAAGCGATGTAATGATCAACATAAACACACTCTAATGCATACATACATTAATAATGTGATTACATAATTGCATATTCACCGCATACTTATTGCACAACTGCCACGAATTTATGCATTCATTTAAGATTTTTTTATGTTTCAGATCACAGAGTTGTTGGACTTTCAAAGTATAATATACTTCTGCCGAAGCTTTTAAAGTTGCAAAACAACAGGGTTTCAGTTCAATAACACATTAATCGAGAGAAGAGTTGCTCTTTTGCTGTGGGCTATGAGTGAAAGTATACTTCAATGCTATAAAAACTGCTAACTATTGAGGTGTAGAGTCTATACTCTTAACTATTATAACCTGTATTCATATTATGCGCTCAACACTATGTTTAAGCTATGGCTGAATCAAAAATTCATTCAAATGACCAATTAATTCAGGGATTATTAGTAATAAGTTGTAGTCATCTTATTAAACCACTGAATCTGATTGAAAGTAAGTATTATTTTGATAAGAATTGCATTTATTTAGTGAATAAATATTTTTCAAATATTAATAAAACAGAAATCGTGAGAACTTTAAATTCATCGTCAAATGAAAGTAAAGAATTAGAGGCAAAACATATGAACTTTGGTAGCGATCAGACAGTGAAATGCTATGATTTGCAAATCGATAATAAATACTATTTGGCGAATATATATCTATTTGATTTACAAAATAAAGATCTAATCAGTAAACAGTTCGCTGATTGCGTTCACGGAGTTGTCATTTATTTCGATAATAATGAGGTAATCATAATGTTTATGCACTATAATTAATTTAATGCCAATAATAATGAATTCATTGTATTCCTATTTTATTCAAATAATGCTTAATTGCATTTTTGTTGTTTTCATTAACTTGACTTGTCTTCAAATTAATTAAATATTAATGTATTATTGATAATAAGGCGTCCAGTTTTGTTTGGCTCGAATCGTGGCTGCCTTTCATTAATGAATATAATTCTCAAATTAAAATATTAGTTTGCGAGACAGCCAGTGATAATTGCGGTGAGTTTTCCATCGCTTTCATTACTATTCATTTTAGTCTTAATTAATTCTACTTTATATTAAACTTATTTTTTGTTTCGCAATCAAAAAGCGGTTAAAAGAAAAACTATACAAAAGTGGTGTATAGATAATGAATTTGAATTAATAGAACTCTGTCCTCAAATCGATGAGGAAGAAGATGATGAATATGTCGATGATTTCAAAGAAAGTAATGGAATCATTCGAATAACACAAGCATTACAAGCATATAACTGGCCATTCATGACAGTTAAAAGTATTATTGATTTTGAATTTGAATGTTTGACTACTTCTCAAATATCTATAAATCTTCAAATGAAGAAATAGTGATAAATAATTGATTTAGTATTTGTAACCTTAATATCTGGACCAACACTTAGTTCACGACATTAATTACCTTAAGAAACCGTTTAAATAATTGTTGACACAATTCAATCATAATATTTAAATTATATGCAAATATAATACTAAACAATTCCAGAAAACTTATTCTTATTTAATAGTTATTCATTTGTATGATTATAATCATCAATAATTTTCTAACTTATTATTCTTATTCAACTAAATGTTAAGTTATTCTCTATTAAACATTCAGCTCATCTTCTGTTTCATAATGACATTAATTATAGTTTGTTGTGAAGAATAAGTTCAAAGATAAACGATCTCTCAATTATTTAATAGATTAATAATATTCAATATAAGCGTTGATTTTCGTGAATTAATTTAGATTCTGAAAACTTTACGCTATTTTAATAGTGTGTAAATTCTTGTTTATTAAGAGAATGACTGAATTTCATTTTTACTTCTTATGTCCACAGTTTAACTCTTTCCTCATTCCACTAATAAATCAATTTATTTAATAAACATATAGATTGTCCACAATATACCCCTTCATCAAAGTTTAAAAAACTAATAGACAAAGAAATTTTCAACAGTATTAGTTGTATTGGGATTCCTGAGCCTCAACATAACGAACTTGAATCCAAATTAGATGAAAATTCTGAAGAAAAACTAAATTCTCTGATTGAAAGCAACAAAATAAATGATTCAATTGTTGGAGAGGATAATGAATTCGAAAACTTTGAAGATTTATTCACCAAATTTAGTGATATGAAAGGTATCTATAGTTAGAACTTATTTTAAAGTAAAGTCAAACTTAATTTTAAATATTATTTAAGTGAAAGCTTCGCAACTCAATGATAGTGAAAGAAAAATTTATGCCGAAAAAGTAACGCTCGCTTTTTGGAAAGCTGTTGGAGGTGTTGATGAAGATATTGAAGGATTGGATCAAAATGAAGACATCTAATTACTTTTTTTTAAAAATATCGATTTATTTATGTAACCAATGCATCAAATTCACAATTATTAGTTATTATATTTGAAAATTTATTAAAAAATAGTGAACATTAGATTTGATATTAATTAATAAATTTAATCATCATTTGAGTTGAGTTTACGAATGACTTCGTCCTCACTCATAGAGTCACTCATCGAATCGTTCATCTCTTCGACTCTATTCGTTATTTCGAAGTCAACTTTTTCTTTATTTGTGATTTCATTTTCGATCTCTTCATCATTATTATTGGTTTGAGAGTTGGATATGACTTGACTTTCGTTCAGATTATTGTTTAAATTTTCATCATCTTTGGCAATGATTGAATCGAAAGCTGAGACCGAATCAGTGATTGAATTAATGTCTTCAACGATTACCATTTGGTTATCGCTATGGTCTGCGTCTGCGTTGGTCTGCATTTCGTCGACTTTCTCTTTATTTATAGTTTGATTTTCGATCTCTTCATCATTTTCATCGGTTTGAGAGTTGAATATGAGTTGACTTTCCTTCGGATTAATGTTTAAATTTTCATTATCTTTAGCAATGATTGCATCGAAAGCTGAAACCGAATCAAAGATTGCATTATTGTCTTCATTGACTACCATTTCGTCATCGCTATGAATGTCGACAACTTCTTCTTCTGGATCTAAATTAAGCGGTAAATCATATCTAATTTTAGCGATAAATGTTTTGATCGCTCTTTTATTCCCGATTTGTTCAACTTTTTCAATAAAATCATCAAAAGTAAGGGTAGGAAAGAGTCGATGCGACCAATGCTCTAATTTAAACATTATTTTATTTAAATCTTTTAATTCATGTCCTTTTCCGCCAAACTTTACATTTTCGAATAGTTTCGGCAATTCTGCGATTCCTGTCTTAGTCATAAGCCGTTCGGCATTAAGTTTCGGTCTATTTATTATTCGTCTCACTTTTGGTTTAACCTTATTTTCATCTTTTTTTTGTTCATTAATTCCAGAGTTTTCTTCATTAGCATTGTTTTCATTCAAACCTAAATCCATATCAAACTCATAATTGTTTTCTTCCCTAATATTCGAGATTTGATTCTTCGATGAATTAATTTCTTTTCGTTCTTTAGTTATTATTTTTGAATTATAATGTCTTGAATTCTTTTCATTAGATCTACTCTTTTGAGCATTACTTTTGTGTTTATTATGTCTTTCATTTGAATTATAATTATTATGATTATCATTATATTTATTATTATTATAATTATTATCAATACTATTATCCGAATAATATTCTTCCTCAACATCTCTTCCCTCTAAAATTCTTTGTAATTCGTCTTCTTCTTCCTCTTCGTCTTCAAATCGATGACTCATTTTTGTGATAAATATATAAAAGTTTATTCAAATAAATAATAAGTAAATTATGATTAAATTTCTTTTAAATTGAAATAATAAAATGCTAACAATAATAAATTCAATATTGATATCAATATAATTAGCGCTCAAATGCTTTGTATTGAAATTAATTTGAGTTCAAAATGATTTATCCATTAATAACGTTAAATTCAAAATATTATTTTGTATGCCTTTTGTGCACATTTTATCATAGAATCTATGATCAAATCTCATTCTATTCAATATATTTTATAATTAATCATTTTTAATATTGATTTATTCAAAAATTTAACCCTTTTTAAACCCTTACTCTATGCGTTCGGACTTTTATTGTTTACAATTATAATTTATTAATTTAAATAAAATTATATAAATATTGTTAATTATTAAATGTGAAGAAAAATTGCCCCCAATTTTGCCCTGCATTGCATTTAATTTCAATTCGAGCACTTTTGAGATCTTTATTGAATTTGAATCTACTATTCAAAAGTAGTGTTGATGCTTACATATGGGCTTTGGAAGGCAAAAAAAGCCTTAGATTTATATGTTCAGTATAAATGTATTAACTGTATTCTAAAATATGTAACAGTTAACTTATTTATACTAAACGTATAAACCTAAGGCTTTTTTGCCTTCCAAAGCCCATATACTGTATCAACATATTAATACATTTTCTGAATCAGTATTAAATTTTGGAGAAGTATTTAAATCCAAAATTTCGAACCGGGAAACGACCATTTAAAAAATTTATGCCCATTTTTCTTAATTTTTCACCATGTTCAATTGGAATGTTTAAATATGTCTCATTTAACATAGATTTAAATGAGAAAAATCGAAAATAATTTGAATTATAACCTAATCCAATACAACATCATCTTAACTTCTGAATAAATAATAGATGGAATTCGACTCATTCAATGTTTCAATACTTATATGGGTCTCAAATTCCGAAAATCGAAGTGGGACTCAAACCCCGCTGGATTTTTTTATTTTTACTTTCCCAAAAAATTTCATAATTTTGGGCCGATTTCCTCAGAAATACATAATTTTCTCGTAAATAAAATAATTACAATTTACTCAGAAATTAAGGATAAGGTACAGGATATACAGAATTTACCCTAACCTACACTTCCCTCAAATAAGTGTGAATCGAATCACAAGTTAGAGTGACTCGGATTTGAGCTGAAAAGTTATCATCTGTCGAAGTTTAGTTTTCTTACACATTCTCACACATAATCAATTTTTAGATTTAAGTATGTTTTAAAAGAATTTGTATTTTAAATGAAGTCAATCTAATTATAGAATTGTTGTACTATTAATTGATTGAGTTCTAAAATTTTTTGGGAAGCCTTCACAGCCATTTCATATTTATTGTAAATTAAAGTAAATCTCTCTTAAAATTAAGTCGAATTAAGTTATATGTTTAGACAGTCTATAAATCTCTTCGATTTATCCTATGTTTCAATCGAAGAAAATGAAATATTTTTCAAAGTCTAAAACGTAATTTTCATTGAAGTTTATTGAAAATAATTTCAAATTTTAATGCTTAAACTAGACTAAAATACTATATTGACTCTCCTTTATTAACAAATTGAATCTGTAAATAAAAAATCGATTTACTTCCGCGAGAGGAGACTCACACTGTATCTCATTCCTCAACTCTATATCAATATTGAATTAATTGAACACTTAATTTTTTATAAGTTTCAATAGAATGTTACGGATAACTAGTTTGGGTCCGTTTATTGTCATTTAATTATATGACTATCGGTATAATTACGACACTTTCTATATATTTTTGATTTTATTGAATGAAAAAATGAGAGAATTGAAAATTTGTGCTTTTGTTGTAGAACCTAATGATTTGTGATTGAATGACAAACACATTGCTGTGAGGATTAGACTCATTAACTGTTTTCAAGTCACTTCTCAAGCAAACCAAATACTAAGTTCAGCTTTGAATGACTTTCAATAAATTGTTACTAATGCTCTCTCAGAGAGAAGAGCCTATACTTTAGAAGACATTAATGCTAAACAAGATATAATAGAAGCTAATAATTATAACTCATTTAAGACACATTTCTTTTGATTTACTTTTGGTTTTTTATATTTACTGGAATTCTCATAATAAAAATGAGCTATAATTTTGAATAATTATTTTCAATTTATATATTTGATGTTTTCATTACACTCACAAATGAATAATTGAAATGAAACTCTGAGACTAAGAAAGAATACTGTAATTAATTTACTAAGCATTGAAAGAGATGTTAAAAGATAGACTTCAATTGCGAGTTAGAATCACATGAGCTCTATTGGATTAGTTCAGCAAAAATTCAATGTTATTAATACATCGATTATTTTTATGAACGAAATACCAATGAATAAAAGTTGAGCTTATTTTGAACTGATTCAGAATTTGATATATTGAAGGTGTTTTATCAATTCAAATTATTTCTTCTTTAATTTTTAAAAAATATTTATTACTTTTTATTAACAGATAAAATTCAGTCTTTCAGTTAATCTTTTAACTTTATTATGACTTTAAATGAAAAAATTTGAAAAGAAGGATTTATTTGATATAATATTTGTGAAAATTTGATTTCAAAACAATGTGGTATAAATTGATCACTTTCTACTTATAAATATATTTCTCATTCTAAAGGTTTGATGAGATATAGACTAATTGAATCAATTTCATGAAATACATATTGTTTGACTTATTTAGAGTAAAATTTTATGCACAATAATAAGCCTCAAATTATATGAAAACGAGCTTCAAATGTAAGAATTGAAATGTAAATATCAGTACCATTTGATGAGTCAATTCTGATAAATGAATTATCATCCTCTGTACTCAAATTTAAAATTATTTCTGTCGTTTCATTATTTGAATCATAAAATTGAAAACTTGATGACATGGATAGCATTAAACTATACGATTACACAGGTATAAAACCATTTTATATTCTTACAGAATAAATTGAACATAAAAAAGTAATTCTTTGATGTACCGGTAATACCGGCATAAGTATTATACATAACAAAAACAATTATATCATATTCTCTTTTTCAATTTCTATCTAAAAATATTGCATTCAACTAATGGTTGAAAATGATATCAAGAGCTCAATGGATTCTAAAAATTCAAATTATATAGTCTTTAAAAGTTGATTAAGTATCAAAATATAAAACCCAAAAATTAATGCACTTATTTGGAAGAAAACAATAAAAATTGGTTGACACTAATTTTTCCTCAACTGATGACTTATAAAACATTCTCTTTTTCGGAAAAAACTAGGACTGGAAATCCTTATACAGAGTTTAATTCAAAAGTAAGTTTACATCAATAATCGTAATTTAATCAGTAAAAAATTTGAAATCTAAATTGTAGTTTGTTTTAATTTATTGTTATTGAATTGATTTATTACAAGCCATTGACTCATAATAATAATGATCAATCATGAAATTCGCAAGTTTTTGTTTTACATAATTTTCAAATTTTTCGCAAAATCAGTTCTAAATTAATGATTAATATGAATTCATGCGTTGCATTTGCTTTGATGAAAAGTCAAGTTATTAATAGTGAAAATCGCTTTCAATCGTGTCCAATATTTTATATTCAGGATTTAATTGATATAAAACTACGAAATTGATAGCAATGAAAGTTTGTATCTATGATAAGCTTAGTTGAGCTTAAAAGTAATAAAAATGTAAGACATTAAACGAATTGTAATTTTTGAAAGTTGTTTTGCATGATTGGAATTGAATTAGATTTTGATACTTTGATCTTTAGGGAAACACCAAATGTAATGTTTGTTTCTTATTAGAATAGAAAAGAGCTATTAGTGTAGTGTAGCAACAAGTATGATAAAGTACACACAATTAAGTTAACTCGACTGAAAATATAAAAAGTGCATCACTTTATCAAACCGTCCGCTGTATTGATCTTATTCTGCATGTTCAAAAAAATCTCTTCACATCGAGCGCATGCCTTATTATTACAGATCAGTTGTCATTACAATTTGCAGGAGACCTAACACTACAGAATTTCATCACTACGGTATACACAACACAGAAATTGTTACGCCTCGTTGTTGATGACATTTCTGTTCTCTCAGACATGACCGGCTAGACTAGTCTTAAACTACTAACTGTTCGACAAACATTTGAGCTCACCTTTAGTAAAGTTTCAAAAAATTATTCAATCGCCGAATCGGTCGTAATTCTAAAGAAATTTGGCTTTAGATCATCTTTAGATCAGTTATGGAGAAGGAATGTATGCAACCCGGCTGTTACCTTCTCATTATACTCGCCGAACCCATTTGTGAAGATCATAAAGAACGGATTCTTCAGAGAGTGGCTAAAGGTTTGTACAGCTCTACACTATTAATAGCTAAATGTCATAATAGTAACATTTAATTGAAGTAAATGAACGCATTCATCAAAATCATCGCTCAGATAATCTCATATTTTAGCTCTTATGCATTTCTTTTGATAATTTTGTTATGAACTTTTGACATTCAAATGTAAGTGTCATTCAACTTAAAAATGAGCTCTTGATTAGTATTTCTATAACTGATTTGAATAAAAATGCATTTCTTAGTTTTATATTATCTGACAGTTGATTAAAAAGTTGATAAAAGTTGGTTTTTTGCAATATTTTGATGCGAAAATAAAGGGAAACCCTGCATTGTGTATAACATGCGCGGTTGATATTGCAGTAGAGCAGGTCTGCCGCAATTGACAAACAAAACTGTAGTTTGCTGTGAAGTTAGGCAGTTAGGCAGTTAGGCATTGTCATTTTATTCATATTTCTATTATAAGTCAATTTCATACAGAGTTATTACTATTAGTTAAGTCTCTTTTTTATTATTGTGGTACTGGTGTTGATGCTATGGCACCCATACTATGGTTTAAAAATAACCATTACTTATTGATTTCAATAATTCAACTGTTATGTTATGAAATCAAATATTATTGAATAAGTTCTGAAAAGCGATAATTACTAATTATAAGTTATAGCAACACTCTAAAAAGTTAGTCTTAAAATAGATATCAAATATTAAAACATAAACATTGTCTATTCATGTAATGATACATTTAATTAATTAATCATTTCAGAAAAAGAATTATTAATCATTTTAACGAAAGTCTTATTAAAATTTTGATGACAGGATCTGCAACTTTGTATTGATGTACAAATAATCCAAATCATTTAACCCCTAACTATGATATACCTATCAATTCAAGTTATAACATGAGCTGATAATTCAGTCATGAAAGTAACTCATACCATGTCTCTGATCTACCTCAAGAGCCCCTTCCCTCAAACCCATTCCCTAACATTACCCTCGAATATGCTCTCTGTTGTCGATGAAATTGAAATTAATTTTATAAATATAGTTCTTCATTATATCCGACAATTTATTAATCTAATCATTAAATTTTTGAATTATGAAATGATATGAAATAATTGATTAATAGTAATCCAAAAATAATAGCCCATCATAAACATAAACCGGAAATATGTCACGCAGTAAAAAGTGAATTTTCGATTTTCTATAAAAATTATTTATGTTTCGATTCCAAGAAATGTGTTTCGGATACGCCTTATAAGTTGCACTACATATCGTTTGCCTTTTTTAAAAATCGAAGACCCCTTCAAATTTGATGAAAAAATCGTATTTCTTAGCCATTACTGACCACAAATTGGTTCATTTAACAGCTAAGTAAGAAGTCTATCAGATAAATGAGTGACATTCCTATTTTGCAGACACGCTGAAATCCATTTATGTTGCATTGATTGTATGGGATATGAGTCTTATTGCACGCAAGAAAGCTGTCATTTATAAAGTCAAACCCTTTGCTCCAATTTATTATGAAGTGATACACCTTTTCATGATTTTGTTTTTATAGACTCTTAAAAAGAAATCGAAGCAATCAATTACTATAGAATTATTTAATTCTCTCTTATTGTCTTCTTTTAATTAATCTGAAAATAATAATCTCATTATATTTTCTAACTTTTCGCAAAATTAGTTTTATTAACTTATTTATACAACATTTGGTTTCTCTCATTATTTGGTTGAAATAAATTGATATGATTTTATTGATCTGAATCAGACGAAAATGAATTCGAGGCATGAGTTCTAAAATATTATTTATAAGTTAATACTCAAATTATTTCACGAAATACTAACTTAATTTTTGCTGATTAAGGGAAAAATCTTTTCTAGAAAACTTAGTAGAGTTGAAACTATATTAGTAGATCCCAAATGATTTGCAATTAAGAACAAAATATGGTCAAATCAATACATTGTAAATGAACTACTCCGTAAGCTCTCAGTTAATCATTAAAACCCCTAAACACTCAACCAAATTCCGTAAAGTAGAAAATAATGCTCAATATGATTTCAATTAAAGTCAGTGCATTTCTTGTATGCCTCGTGTTCACCATAAAAGCATTCGATTGTGGTATAATATTCATATTGCATGCTATTTTACTTCCCATTATAATAACAAAACAGCAATAAAATTGATACAAAATTTCTATGGTTTCTGATTAGTGATCGAGAAAGTGGAGCTTTTATTCAATTCGAGCTAAAAGAAACATATTTATTGGAATTTATTTTCACAATTCATTACTCTAGTATAGCATTGCAGTTGAAATTTTTCAAAAAAATATTGAAATTAAATGTGTATCAAAAAAACAGAAGTGTATTAAATGGCCAAAAATTGAATTGATTTGTTTTACAGCTAATTATTCTCAATTGATAAAAGGTTGTGAAAAAATTTGATTCTGTGCCAATTGTGAAAATTAAATTCTCATTCGAGGCTCAATTTTAAGGAACACTATTTGAAAGAAAGCACTTTCAGGCTTTTTTGTTTCAATTAGTTTTGTAAGTAAATTAGTTTTCAGTTCCTGTTTTCAAATCAGCCTTTATTCATTAGACATCAAATATTTCGATAATAAATGAAATACAGAGTATATATCTATATATGTAATAAAATTACATTTAAGACCAGTGTTTCTCAAGGGGAGGGCCTAGGGGGGCCTGGCCCCCTGGAGCTTTGAGAAATCAGAAATGTAGTGCTTGGTCCACCTATGTTTTTCAATGAAATATCGAAAAACTATAAATTTTGTTGGAATTAATTCCACATTTGTATTGTCTTAAGTCAAAATTTCGTAGTTTTCTTTGCATTTAGGGTTAATTTATAGCGAATAAAAACTTAAAAATTAAAATTTCAAAATTTTATAAAAATTAAAAATATTTTGCTTCAATCTCCGAAAAAATTGTCTTTTAAACCCGAGGAGTTTTGACCCCCCCCCCAATTTTCGAGAAATCCTGAATTAGGCCCCCCTGGAAAATTTAGCTTGAGAAACACTGTTTAAGACCAAAATTTTCTACAACACTGAATAATAAATTTTCGATCACTTAATCAATGAATTTTAGAAATTACTCTATCCAATAAAAATAAATAAATCATTAAGTTCTTTGTTGTGTTAAAAACTTGCGGTAAGTTATAAATGATGGTAACGTAACTGTATTGTACTATTAACTGTATAAACTGTAAATATTGTCAGTAACTCAACTAAATCGTTTACCGGTTTTTTAAAACTTTAGGGCAAATATGTTTATTATTTATGACGTTTTGAAACTGATCACCTAGTTACCCTTCATTTATATTGTTTTATCAATTGCAGTTAACTTAAGACTCATGCATTATTCTATTTGATACCCTATTCTAGTTACTAATGTTGAAAGAAATTAACAGACTTGTTGTGATAGAATAATGCATGAGTACAACTAAACATTTCTAAGGAATTGACTCTAGACTTGAGATTTGCCTTCAGTTTTAAATCAATTTCGATTATCGGTTTTTAAATGGAAAAGTAATTGAGATATGTTTTCGAAAAAGGGTAATAATTACCGACTGTTAGGCACAAACTAAATATTATCATAAAATATTCTTTTTTATCAGTTTTAGATTGATATCAAGTTTTGCCGCTTATTTTTGTTAAACTCATCATCAGTTTTTACATAATAATCAAATTCAATACCGAAAATTGAAATAATTATTCATATAATAAATATTCAATATTATAAAACTGAAAGTAACTTTCGCCTGAAGAGGCATGAAAAGTATTTTTGCATTCAAATAGTCTCTAACCTTAAAAAGTCTGTTTTGGGCTATTTTGAAGTGGATGTAAATCAACTCATTTTGATGTGATTCCAAAAAATATTTAATTCCTATCAAATTAAATGATAGAATGAAATGAAGAATAAACAAAGCTTAATAATTCTATACTCACTCAAACTATTTTTCAATTATTAATATCTGATTCTCTGAATTGAAGATGAGCTATAAATTACTAGTTTATAAATTTTATTGTTATATAGTTAGTAATTTCCTTAAGCTTTTCCTCAGTTACTTATATTAATTTATTGCCATTGAATTTATAATTTGATTTCGAGTTGAGTGAAAATCAATGATTAGGATTTATTGCTCAGAAATAAAACAAATTATAATTATTCGTAACAATTAATATTTGAAAAGATAACATTTATTTGAGAAATTTTCATTTTGAAAACGCATTGGTTTTTGCACTTAACGATTCAGTTTTTGAATTGTCTGTATATATAAACAATTCAACTTATTTAACGAGATTTTCTCATTAAAAATCACTTAAATGAAGGCTCTAAAAGAATTAATTAATGACATGAAAAGCTATTAAATCAATCAAATTATTGTCAAGAACTCTAACTTCATGAAAAAAATAAATTATTTAATAAACAGTTTTTGTTATTAATCCATTTTTGATATTTACATTATAAACAAATTTCAAAGCGAACAATTAATAAATGCAATATTAAATCTAAGTGTCTTTTAAGGATCTTATATTAATTAACCTGATATTGATGGGCTTAAAAACAATGCCTATTATATCTTCAATTTTTTGTTAAAATTGAAAATTTTGTTGTGTATATCGATTACAGTTGACTAAACTTATTACAGGACGATTCCATTTTCAAATATTTTATTCCAATTCAGTTAACAATAGGTTTGATAAAACTTATC
>JAQFXV010001120.1:0-15239 GCA_034694065.1 Camisia spinifer
TAATCATAAAGTTTCGAAATTTATATTAAGAATTTCCCGATAATTATCCCCAAAACCAATCAACAAGTGTCCAGTTGACTGAGTTTTCCAAAACTGGACAAAATGTTTGAAAACTGGACTGTCCAGGTGAAAACTGGACGGTTGGCAACGCTGTACATGAATGAACTATTGTACAGATTGGAGATAAATTTGCATCATCATAAATATTTGCTCATTCATATCAACATTACTTATGGCAATGCTATAGCTTTTATTCCTTTCAGAAAATTCAATAAATACTATGTTTTTATCTATACTACAATTTAATTGATTTATGACCTGTTATACCATTGAACCGGAAGATAGATTGAAAGTTTTTAGCTTGAAAAACAAGATTTTTACAGCGATACACTAGCTTTAATCAGAGTTTCTCGAGCTAAATTTTTCAGGGAGGCCCGGTTTCACGATTTGTCAAAAATTTGGGGGAGGAGTGTCAAAGCTCCTCAAATTTAAAAACAAATTTTTGAAGTTTGGAGCAAAAAAGATCAATTTTTTCTGAAAAATTCCCAAAATTAGGTATTTCAAACCTATTTTTCAAAGCGCATTAAAATTCTTGGTTTTTTTTAATGACAATCGCAATTCAATGTTCATAAAGAACACTTTTTCATAAAGTGTGATTATAATGCATAAATAAAAATACAGTTACACTTTAAATAAAGGAGTTCGATAAAAAGGATATTTTTTGATGAGAATTATGAATGATATTCAAAACTTTAGACCAACTGTTATTGATTTTACGTATTTTTATCGATATGACCCTTCTATCATCGATATAAGTTTAGTTGTCGATATTTGAATTTTATTATTGCTATTTTTATATTGTTACCAACATCAGTTGAACGCACTCTTGTATAATTAAATAACTTTGAACAGAACAAAATAACCAAAGAGAAGGAGTTTATTAAACTATGTATTCAAATAACTTAAGTTTGTGATTTATTTATGCAAGTATTGAGACTGCAGTAATAAATTGATTAAAAACTATGAATTGACTAAAAATGAAAATTGTAAAGCCCCAAAAGTATATTCTGTGGTAGAACTTTATCTCAATACAGAATATAATACAATAATCAATTAATCACACATTTAAATTAATAAGAATTTGAAACTTTGTTTATTTCATGTATTATAACAAAAAAGTAATAATATCTTTGACGAAAAAATAATTTAAGATCTGGTTCTATCCTTATTTCCATTTTAAAGCCAAAGCTCAATCAAACAATAAAGTCATTTGAACTTTAAACATTACTGATAAAGGCAACTAAAAAGCTGCCTCAACCATCCAAAATAGTTAACAATAGTGATTCTGAATATTATTGTGAATGAAGAAAGAAAAATTTATTTTTTATTATTTCAAAGAATTTTGATCAGAATGAACAAATTTATAAAACTTTTAACATTGCTGATAACAAATATTTTCTGAAACCACCCAAAACAATTACAAAAAGTGATTCTGATATATTATTGTGAATGAAGAAAGAAAAACTTATTTCTTATTATTTCAAAGAATTTTGATCAGAATGAACAAATTTATAAAACTTTTAACATTGCTGATAACAAATATTTTCTGAAACCACCCAAAACAATTACTAAAAGTGATTCTGAAATATCATTGTGAATGAAGAAAGAAAAACTTATTTTTTATTATTTCAAAGAATTTCGATCGAAATGAACAAAATAAAAGTTTTAAACACAATTTCAATAATAATTTTCGGGAACTTAAGTTATAAAATACACAATAATGTGAAATTCGAATTCAAGCTCATCAATGCTGCTCTACTACTATACATGTATCGCAATTTTTTTAGAAAGTGAATTACATCTATTGCATAGATTGTTCAATGATCCATAAGAAAATTAATTTTTTTCATTGCCTAGGAAAAAAGTTCGCAAATATTTGGTGAACTGCAATGCATATCAATATATTATATTCTTGTTGTTCAATAGATAAGTGTTACTTATTTATTGTTAACATCATTTTTATTCTATATAATATTTCTCAGAACACATGCTAAGGATGAAGAAAGAATCTTACAACAGGAAATGTTGTTATGGTTTACAAAAAAAATATTTATATATAAGAACTGCACGAGTTATTTACTTCATATTAGAAATATTTCACTGACGCAAGTGATAAAATTGCGATTTTATTGATTATGTTCGATCTTTATATTGAACTGTTCTTTATTTTTTATCAGATGGCGTTTTTGAAGTAAAAATTTAAAATTTTATTCGACCTCATTTTCCGAAAGTGTAAAGTGTTGAAAATTTTTGTTTATTCTCTTTTGAAAATCACCAGATGCAAATGACATTTCAAGATGATCATAAACAAATTTTATTCAATAGGATTTTAGGTTTTCTTTTCAGTACAACATTGAATTTGAAATTGTATGAATGTGAATACTGCATATGAGCCTTTGACTTCAAAATGTACACTTTTGAAGCCTCAAAATATTAGAAATTGATTAACTTGAATTCAAAAAGAATTTTTCACAATACATACAAAAAAGCGAATTTTGATTTTAATCATTGTTCCAATACTTAAAACATGAAAAACTCTACGTAAGACAAATTTTGTACATCATTTATTAGATGAACCATTAAGAGGTTCTACTGTATTATAAAATGTAAAAAGTGATGCGTTAACAAGAAAATCAACTTTTCGAAACCGTAAGGACGCGTCTTATTGTTGCTTAAAATAACAGATCAGTTCTCGTTAAGATAATTTTTTTGCCCTTTTTATTCCTTATTCTACTGTACTTTTATTCATATTCCTCTTCTTCATAGTTGAAAACTTTAACTTTTTCCCTTTTTCTTTTCTTGTTTTTCTTCTATATTCAAGAATAAATTGGAAATTTTCTCCCATTCATCCCTGTTTAATAACATCTATATGATTGTTCTCAGATCTAAAGAAGATGAAAAAACTATAGATAAATTGAATTATAATTAGTTTTCTCTGAATTCTACCCTTCAAGCATATCAGATCAAAATTTATTTTGTGTGAACTTGTGAAATTTACTCAACACTGGTTTCATCATAGCTATAACTTATATTTCAAATAAATTTTTTCTTAAAATAAAATTAAATAAATTCCTAAAATAAAAACCCATTAATTCATTCTTCAAATAATTGGCTATAAAAAATGCTTTATGTGTTGAAAGTTTTATTTATATATTTTTTACTTTTCTATTTTTTAAAAATCGAATGAGAGTACTGAAGATCTTATATTATTCTGAATGTGATTCACATGATTTGAAATGTTAAAGGATTTATGAATCAATAAAAACTCGAAAAATGATAAAAACTTGAAACTTTCTTCAAATTTGTTTTAAAGCTTTTTCTTCAAAAAAATTTATCCTTCAAAATTCATTCAAAAATTTTCCTAAGCTTTAATCAATTCTTAAGGAATGTTCGTTCATATATCTCCACACAAAGAAAAACTCCAAACATTCTAAATTTTTTATTTGAACTCAAAAATCAAAATTCATTGTCTACAATATTTCATCATTTTCTCAAGTATAGCCTGTCTTTTGTAAATTTGAATCCTTAAGTAGTATTTTCTTTGTTACAAATAAATATAAACTGATAAGAAATGATAATTCAGACTCATAAATAGCTCCTACAATAAGAGTCTCTCTTAAGTCTAGTTCTTTATTAAGTTTTATACCATTGAAACTTAGTTGATACTTTACAGGCATTTAGGACAAAAGGTCATGATTCACTTTTAAAATACTTTTATATGCTTCAATAGTGTATTAGAGAAAATTCTGATCAATTTAGTATGAAATTTTTGTCTTTCAGAATCAAGTGAATGCTTGAAACAAGGCATCAATATTTGACACAAATATATTTTTTAATTCAGATTATATTCATTTTTAATGAATTTGTATGGATTTGATAAGATATCTTACCTTTATCAACAACAGGCGTAGCAGGCTGATTATTAACAATGGAATGCTTACTGTAAATATTATTGAAAGATATCTAACGTTCCAACAATAGGGTCCTTTATTAACAACGTGGACGATGCACACACTCTTATATATACAGGGTGCAATGCAAAATTATATACTCGATTGTTTTACAATTTGAGTTAAAAAATGAAAAAAATTTAAATTAAATATAAACTGTTATCAGTCAAACTGGAAGATTTATTCTCATTTATCTATGGTTAAAATTATTGCTTAGGAAAAAAGTTCAAAATAAAATTTAATGACTTCTTATTCATGAGCCTATTTTGAGTTATGTGCCGATCAGTCGACAGAAAGTAAGATGCTGTCAACTGCAGATGTGTTTCTCAAAGGGAATGACTAAATTCATTCACTTGTGAATGATTTTAGACATTTTGACATTGAATGTATAAATTCACTGTATCACTAAGAATAATAATAACAAATAAATCACTATGAATTATTTGTGATCTTTTGTTCAATTTTCACTTAAATTAAAATTCATATAATTTTAAAAATTTAAATGAGATTAATCTTAAATAGAAAAATCCCTATCGCAGGTTTGAAACTCCACTTCTGATAATATCTTATTGAAATGTTTATCTATCGATATTAAATTATAAATGGAAATGAAACTCTATTCCTTGTTATGATATCATTTTAAACAGACTATCAGTATCTCAAATGAAAGCTGAATTATTTATTAAACTCAATATATTCATAAATTGTTCTGAGTTTTACCATCTTGTATCCAAAGATCGTAAATTGATCGAAGCAGCGAAATATGAGAAACATTATAATGTGATTTTAAATTGAAAAAACTTAAACAATTGAAGTAGAAACACAGCAATATCCGTATAATAATCTATTTTTAAACTTTCCGATAAATAATTAATTTTATATAAAGGGACCCCTTATAGTTTTTTTTCCAGCTTTGAGGCTAGACTAAGTTGGCAACCTCTACACATCATACTAACCCTCATCAATACTTATAAATACTTAGCTTTAGTCGAAATGACTCTAACACGTAATCCAATTTAAAGTAGTATTTAAGGACTAGTCTATATCAAATTGTCAAGCAGTCGAATCTCAGATTACTACCACTCAACTTCGTATTAAGTAATGTATATATTTTTAATGTGGTTTATATGCAATAGAGTAGAGTTATTTATTGGGAAGTCTAAACCTTAATTGTGCACTTTTTGGAGAGTTTTCAAAACAGCATATTGTGAAGACTTAATTGAAATCGATTGTTTTAACTTAACTATCTTGATTAACATGATTAACTGAAATGGAATACCTTCAATGCGAATCAGATAATTTGACTAAAAACAATTTCGAAAATAATTTAACTCAGTTCTTATTTATTTGAAAATTCTTAATTCATTTTTGTAAGTCAATTGAAAGCGAGTAGTCAATAAAAACCTTAACTCAAACTTTTCCACCTAAATTGCTTAACTGATATTTAACGAATGAATACATGCATTTTTTACATAACACGATAAGAGCTTCATCTCAGAAATCAGAGCAGCTTTGCCTCTATTTCTTCTCTGGAGAGTTTGGTATAAGTTTTACGTTTTTTCTTTTTTCAACTATGCTTCCTGAGGGATAAGTTTTTATACCAGACTACCAAAGGAAGAATGAGAGACAGGTCTGATAAGTTTCTGACCGAAAAGCAGTAAGAGCTGCCTTTTAAAAGTAAATTGTGAATTCTGTATTTAAGGCTATTGAGATTTTCATTTATCAAAACAAAGTATCTGAACATTACACGAAAAGTCAAAACACGATACTTGAGTGTAGTCTTATAATAATTCATTCAATTTATATATAATAATATAAAAGAGTGTTCAAAAAGTGCTGCTGTTGTAATATTGCTATTATATAAGCAATTCAACTGACATACAAAGTCATATAAAATATATTGTTCATTTCATAGCAATATCACAACAGCTGTCGATCTTAAGGTCTGGATTTCAATAAATGTCATCCGAGTATAGTATGAGAATTTCCAAAGCATAAACTTGTATAACAGAGAAATAATTTCACGATTCAATAGTTTTTAATATCTTTTGTGAACTTTTTATTTATAACGGAATAAATAATAAAAATTAATAAATAAATTCATTTTGATATCTTTTTATAAAGAAAACAATAACTTGCCATTTTGTGATACATTTTTAAAAAATTATTGGGAACTCAATGATCAATAATATAGTTTCCTTCAAATAATATAAATCAATATATCTTGATATGGATTTCAGATAATACAAGTATTCAACCGGAAGTTTGCGCATGTTTAAAATGCCATTAATCTTGTTATGAATAAACTAACAATTCAAACAAATCTCAAGTTTTAAGGGACTTGTATGGATAATTAATTATAAGTATTTATGGAAAAATTAAAATTAGTTCAAAATATAATTCACAAAGTTTGTTGACTTTATTTAATTGTCCACACATTTGAATGAAAATAAATGAATAAGAGATAATTGATGGTAAAGATAAGCAAAGAAATTTTATTGCCGAGTGTTTACTTTTACTCGAATATGATCTGTATTACTTTACTTTTACTTACTTTTACTCCCATTCGAGTTAATACTTTTACTTAAATTTTACTTTTTCCTATAAAAAAAATTACTTTTACTTTAATTTTTGTTGAAAGTAAACACTTGTTTCTGAAGCAATCGAATATTTGTGAAAACCTTTACTTTCAGATTAACTTAATCTTCTAATGCAACAAATTGAAAGTTTTAAAAATATTCATTGTTAAGAAAACTTTTGAAAAAACTTAATTTTATCTTTATTTCTCAATTTATAATTGTTAGTTTTACTTATACTTACTTAAGTAAAATACTTTGAAATTACTTTTACTTGTGAGAATTCGCGAAAAGTAAAAGTAAATAATTTACTTTTATTTTACTCTGTGGTAAAAGTAGTTTTTTGAAATACTTTTAATTTATTTTTTTTTTTTTTGAAAATAGCAATACTCGGCAAACACTAATTAATAATGGACATAAAAAACAAAATCTATTTTATAATTCAATTATTTCGCTGGAACTCTTTTATTATTAGAAATAAGTAGAAACAAAAAACATCCAATCTTTTAATAGTCTAACGTTCGATTTCATACTCTTCAGGGTTTCAATTGATGTATTACTGAATTTTGTATGTTTTTTAAAGGAATAAATAAGTGAACGAAATTAACAACAATATTTGATTCAAACCATATATCGAAAAACGGAAATCATGTTTTTCAAAAAATCTAAAATTGTAACCAAATGTAATAGTTTGCGAATGAATTCCTACATCCTTATATTCAAAGAATTTAAATAATTAATGAACATTAAAAGACAATTTTCTAATTAAATTATTGTACTGAAGCTCTTTATTTAATGAAAATAAGTAGAAAAAAGATTTAATCTTGATTATAGCCGGATGTTTTCGAAATTTTTACGGTTCTTAAGGATTTCAATTAATGTTTTATTGAATTTAATAATACTTGTCGAGTATCGGGAAAATTCATTATATTCTACAAATATTAAAATCCACAGTTCTTGTAATATTGCTATGATATAAACCAATTAACTGAAATGAAAAGTAATATAAAATATATTGTGCATTAAAATTGAAACTTTGTATATCTTATCATCTTATCGTTCAAATCATTTCTCATAAATACTTTTCAATCTATAGTTCATTATTCATGATGAAAAAAACTAGAGTTTTTGAATCAAACATTGTACTCATTTTATATTACAACAACTCAGAAGGTATTCGTAAGAATTATACAGGTTCCGTTCAGTATTCGTAGAAAATGAAAAAGCGCTCAATGCAACGTTAACAAACTAAAACTTAACTTTACTAATAATAGTACTATTGAATTATTTTGATGTTCATTTATTTATTTATTTTGATCATTAGTTATGAAAAATTTTTATTTTATTTCAATCAATTTTGAGTTTGTGCGTATTAAGTCATTCTTACAGTTTTTCAATTTTAGCGCTTAAAGTCTAAAATCAAATAATGTTAGAGTCCTTGACAACCGTTTCCAATATAATTTTTACGGATACCTTCCGAGCTGTGGATCCTAATTTCTCTGGAGTTTAATAAATTAATTTCTTCCGATCTAATATTATGCATTTCTCAATCTGATCGAGTAAAAGTAGAGTAATAAATTTTGTTATTCGCCAAAATATTTCAATAAAAAATTATAAAAATGCAAGTTTAAAAGTCTAGTCTAAAGTCTATAGGATTTTTTAGACATGAGGTCTAATGTCCAAAGGAAGTCGTTAGAAGTCAAGTCCAAGTATAATGTATTAGACCTCAAAGTTCAGAATTTGCGCAGCATGACTTTGGACATTCATACACTTTAAAAGTACTTTTACATTCAAGATTTTTGAAAAAGTGAAAGAAAATACTTTATCTTCACTTTTACTTTACTCGAAAAATAAACTTTTACTTTTTGGAAAAAGTTTACAATTCACTAAATATTAAGAATTTAATAACTTATTTTCAATAGGTTTACTTTTTTGAAAAAGTGATACCCGACAAGCACTAATTTCAAATGAATAAATATGACACGAGATTTAGGAATATATCGAAATGTTGAAAATAAAATTTTACAGAAAATCTAAAATAAATCATTTGAATGGTGTTCATAGAATCTAATGCTTAGAGAAAGGAATATATGTGGATCTATGAGTAAGAATGCATAAATATTCTATTATTAAAACAAAACATGATATTCGCGATTTTAAACATTGCTCAAAAAAATGTTTCAATATTTATATTAATCCCTATAGTAATAAAATTGTTAATATGTTTTCTAAAACCTCATTCTTACTCACAGACTCACATATGTGTTGATAATTTATTGAATATATAACAGAGTTACAAAAATGCATTTCAAAACTTGAATAAAATAAGAATAGCGTCAGAAATGGAAATATAAAAAGAGAGATTACTTTGATATATAACAGAACAAAACTCTATTCAGAATAATGCGAACTTAAATAAAAATATTAACAAATGTTCACATATAATAGTAAAGGAATCAACAATAATAAAGAAGCCATGACCATAAGTTTCTTGAATCTAAAGATATAGGGCATCATGAAGATTACTCAATTTTAATGCCCAACAGAATTCAGTGTGCTGAATCTGCTAAGTATATGGGATCACTTCGTTTCGTCAAAATTCAAGATGTCAAAATTCATGATGTCAAAATTCACAATGTCAAAACCCTGTTAAATACCCTAATTCTCTGATTGCTAAAATGGTTAACCCATTTTTAGAATTAGTTAAAACCCTTATACTAGACATTTTATTATTGAAAATTGATAATTTTCACAAAATGATAAAATAAAAAGGAAAACTCATTCATTAAACGCTGTATCACTTTACAAATACAATACTAAGTCTTAGAAATCAAATACCAGAGCAATCCCTAAGGAATATAAAACATGTTTTGAGGATTGAAAACTTATCTGCAATTTTGATAGAAATTATTTCTTATTATTCAAATACTACTTCATTTAAAATTTTTCAAATAAAATAAAAATCTTGTGTACTTTTTGCAAATTCAATTTCTGACTGATTTATTGGTGATTTTTTTAGAATATAAAAATGGGTTAATCAATTCGGCAATTTAGAGTATTTCGGTATTAGAGTATTTAAACAGGGTCTTGACATTGTGAATTTTGACATCATGAATTTTGACATCTTGAATTTTGACGAAACGAAGTGTAGCCAAGTATATACTTGGAATAACGACTAATAGCACACTAAGCAATGATAACAACTTACATCATAAAAACTTAGAACTTACGATGAAAGATAATGTGTTATATCATAGCTTTATTATGAAAAATAGTTAGATATAAATAAACGATCGTTTTTTATATTTCTTGTCAATGAAACATTAGAATAGGGAAATATTTATTTAATGTTTATTCGGGTAGAGAGTAGATGAGTGAAAAGTTTGATAAGAAACTTTTCCAAAATTCATAGGCTTCTATAGATTAAAGTATGTCCCAGCAGTCCACTGATATGGGAATTTTTTTTCAATCCTAGAGCGCAAGCTTAACGAGATTACAAATAGTATTAATAATTTGTGGACATATTAAAGAATTGAAAGGGGATATTAAACACTAATTTTTCGAAAATCAATTAATTGTCAAAGAGGAGACCAAGCACAAAAGTGAGTCGTGGATGACCATATTTGCGGTTGCTCATTTTTGCGGGTGCGAGTGTATGCGGTTTTGAGAAATCATGAAATGTTAGAAATAAATATTTTGAAAATTCTTAAAATAACTGAATTTGCGTTAAAAGTGTAGCAAACGTCATTAGATCCAGAGTAGATATTATATTTAATTGAAAAATTTAGACTTCATGCTGAATAATCAACATTCCAATAGATATTTTTAAAAGCAGGTTCACGTGGGTGCTATGCCTCGTGAGAGCAAACGGGGAATTGACTTGAGGGTGCAGGTGATATAATTTGCGGGTGCGGGCGGGTGTCGAATTTTTTTGAAAAGCCCGTCTTTAGCTTCAGCATCAATGTAAAAAGAGCTTCAAAAATGAGTTCAAAGCGCATGAGGACAAATGGCTAGTCATATGAACTCAAAATCGATTGTAACTACAGTGTAAAAAGGTTTATTGCTTGAGCTGCTCAAGTTTGCTGACTGGAGCAATCGTGTAAACATCATATAAAATATTTATCTCTTTTGCTTCATTTCAGATATTGAACTATTAAATATTCTTGCCTTACATTATGACTTAACTTATGAAGAATTCAATTTTAATATGTTTAATAGGCTAAAGATCGTTAAAAACCCATCACTAAAATTGTTGAACTGCACATTCTATTCAACAAGAAGTTTGCGCATGTTTTAACTGTGATCAACCGTGTTGTGAATTGGATAAAAATTCTATGCCTTTATTATTCTCTTCTATTTGAAATCGAGATGAAGTGCATTCGGCTTATATGGAATTATTCAATGAAGTAATTTGAAGAACAGCTAAAATAAGTTGTAAAAAGACGCTTACGATGAGTTTTTGAAATATCAGAACAATTCTACTATCAGGTAAAGATTTCTACTTTGAAGTGATTTTCTAACTCTGTTTAATATATTTATTAATTGAAATGCTTTTACATTTGAAAAAAAAATTAATTTTCATAAT
The DNA here is from genome assembly GCA_034694065.1 of Camisia spinifer. Taxonomy (NCBI): domain Eukaryota; kingdom Metazoa; phylum Arthropoda; class Arachnida; order Sarcoptiformes; family Camisiidae; genus Camisia; species Camisia spinifer. The sequence continues at coordinate 11,172 of JAQFXV010001120.1, forward strand.
AGTTTTATAAATTAGGATCATGATAATTATTGATTTATATAAGATTCGATAAAATTGAAGCTTAATGAATTTAACATTCATAATAATATAAAGTTATATCATTCTCATAAAAACTTATATATAAGGTTGATTGTTAATAATTCATTTATAAATTTAAAGAAGCTAAAATATGCTATTGAAATAGATAAATATTCAATATAACTAACACTGATAGGACGTATAGATCTTTATCATTAGACTCATTAGTTATATTAATTAATTAATAAATTTTTCAGTTCTCAAACTGGATTCTTTTGTTTTGCTTTCAAAAGCATATTTTTCATTTTCGCATTAAATCAATGAAAATAATTAATTTATTGCACTTAATTTCCCAAATTATTAATATTTACAAGAATTTCTCTTAAACCCCTAATTGAGCAATTTAATATTCAAAAATTAATTAATCTAATTTATTCAGGGAAAACCGAAAATAACATTATCTGATAAAAAAAGATTCTATTATAAGCATTGAAATCACTTATTGATTAAGAATAATTCTAAAAATAAAAGATGAGAAAAGACTTTCGAAATGTACAAGTCATCAGTATTCCTAAATGATGAAAAATTTACTAAATTTCCTCTTAACCGTAAGGGCCAAAAAAATTAAATTTATTACTTAATTTAGTTAATGGAATAAGAGTATAAAAGTTTAGGGCAAAAAATTTAGAATTCAATGATTGCATCAAATATATTTTTGGTTTTTTTTTATCAAATACAATTCATAGAAAAGAATAATTTTTATAATAAAAGATTTTAATCTAATTTTGATTCATTTAATTTTATAAACAATGATGAAGTGATTAATTTATTATTAACTATTCAATAAATATAAATAAGTTAATAATTAAATAATCGCCAAGTACTTCGAGAAGAACTCAATTAAATAAACTTGAAGTACTTCAAAAATTTAATAAACGGTGTTTTTATTTAAATCCATCCTCGTTATTCGAGAGTTGCCTTAGACGAGTGGATCCACTTGTCTTTGAAGTAACGCATACATCATTTTTTGAGTGCGGGGGAGGGGTTGCGTAAAAATGAAAATTCCTACATAAAATTCATTGTTATACCAACAAATATCATAATATAAATACAAGTAAGTTGTCATGACTGTGAAATGAACTTTAAGAATAAAGTTTGTTTTAATGCTTTGAACCAATCGATTATTTAGGCATTTATCGGCCACATTGGCATTTTATTATTAATTTATATTGGTTTTTTCTTCTATAGACTTCATTTTGAATGTCTAGACTCTAGAATAGTTTTATTCTTAAGCGTTGATAATAAAAACAAGCGTTTACATAATAATTGAACATTATGAACATTATGTATTATTGCTATAACTCCAATTCAAGTGATCATAAAATAGTTGCTTATCTATAAAGAATATGTGATTATATGACTCTATAAACCGTTACATAAATCTTATTTAATTTAAAAATAAGGCAATATTTAGCTATCAATAATCAGTTATGGATTACGCAGCTGTCGGTCAATGAATTTAGAAAAACCTGTATTATAAAGAGATTTCGAACTGTTGAAGATTATACTCAAGTTTTGGGGGTTTTAACATTTTATCCTAAAGAATTTGAAACATTATACAAAACATTGACAATAATTGAAACAATAAGTTATAATAAACATATAATAACTTATTGTTTCAATGGAATAATCTAATAAGTTAATTGAGATCAATCATTCTTAAAATGAAGCATTCATGATCTCCTAAAGTCAATCCTCTCTTATCAACAAAATCATAACTATTTGTGCCAAAGATTTCAACATAATTCACATGATAAGTATTTCACATTTAACTCAAAAACATATTATTATTATACATATCACTCATTTTTCATGAAGTGAAAGGCGTTGAAACAGAATGTAAAGAAAAATCAAGAAAATACAAAAAACACAAAAATATGAGAAAAGCGATAACTTATTAAATGTAATGTAACACCATTTTTAAAAGTGTTTGATGTTAAATAAGAGTTACTGTATGTTGTTTTGAGACTTCTGAATAACACTTTTTAAGTGCAAATTGTAACCCCTATAATATATGAATAAATTGTCAAATCGAATGAATTGGATATTACTCAAGTTCAGTTCAACATTAATAAGGTTACATTTGCCAGATTTCATCAGACAGAAAACTGGAGGAATTTTCCATAGGGAGTTCTAAGAAGGAATTAATCCTGAGTGAAAATCGATTTCATTCTTTTGGTTACATTTAGTTTGAAGTTCATGTAATAAAGTTGCCAAAAGTGCAAAAAATTTCTGCCAATGGCCAAATGTAGCATTGTTAATTAATTTTTAAAATTTTAAATTTGAAACCGTAATTTTGGGTTCCATTAAAGTTTTGTATACTCCAAATCTATTTCGAATTCAAGCAAACATGAGATATTGAGAATTAATTACAGTTTGAGGAGAAAATGTATTCAAACTGTACCTTTTTCTCAATAACCCATATTTGCATGAATTCGAATTAGATTTAGAGTGTACAAAACTTTAATGGAATACAAAATTACAGTTTCAAATTTAAAATTTAAAAAATTAATTAACTATGCTACATCTGGCCATTGGCAGAAATTTTTTACACTTTTGGCAACTTTATTATATGAACTTTAAACTAAATATAACCAAAAGAATAAAATCAATTTTCACTCAGGACTAATTCCTTCTCAGCTCAAGCTCAAGCTCAGTGGTATGAGCTTATGAGCTTTTCAATTAGACACTTATTAGTAATGTTTCGCTCCCTTTGGATTTTTTTTAACAAATAATTTAAAGTTTTTTAAATTTACTTCCGATTAAAGAAATATCACCGAACATAAGCTTTAGTTTACTTGCAATCGTAGATTTTGAGTCAAATAATATAAAAATAATTTTTGTTCGAAATGTTTAAAATTTTTGAGTATAAGCTCAAAGCTCAAGCCCACGATAAAAATGAAGCACAAGCTCATATATATTGAGCTTATGCTCAACACTAGTTATACCAGTATAACATGTATAAAGCATTGATAAGGACTTATATAAAGCAAAACAATATTTTGTGGACTATTGCAATGATTGGCACATTAACTTTCATCGTAAGCTAAGCTGTTATCATTGTTTAGTGTGCTATAAGTCGCAATTCAAAATAAATACTTAGCAGATCGAGCACACTGACTTCTGATGGACATTAACTCTTGAGTAATCTTCATGATAGCCTATATCTGTACATTCAAGAAACTCATAGTAATGACCAGTGGCGTAACTAGCAAGGGGGCCAAGTGGTCAATTTTAGAGAAGATCACGTATTATTTCACTAAATGATTGGATGTCAAGTAGTTTTTCGTATTCTACTCAAGCGCTAAAGTTTTGTTTTCTACAGTTTTTTATGAAATACATGAAAAAATTTAATCGGAAATTAAAACAGTAAATTCATTGGAAATAAGTATTATTGAAATTAATCAATATATTTAATGATTATTTTCAACCAATAATTTCATTATTATTATCAATTGTTTAATTATTTAAATATTTCTTTATTTTATTTGAAAATCAATACTAAATTATGTATTAAGAGATATGCTTTTATAATAAGGCTGAAAAGGGCTTTCTATGCATTGACTGCTTAACGTCCAATCATTTAGTGAAATACTCCGTAAAAAGCGAGCTATGTGTAAGTCTAATTAGATGTGAAAAGTTTATTTCCAATGTAAATATTAAAATTCTTCTGAATCAATATGAATAAAATAGGGTAAAAGCATTTGTCAGTAAATTCCAGTTGAAGTTTTCAAAGAAGTAACGGTAAAAAATAATTATGAACTATTCTTGTTCGAGAGGAGTACAAATTATTTAGAAGCAATCAAACCATTTTAAAATAAAAGGAAAATTTTTGAAAAATTTCTGATTAGAGTAAATAAACAGTTGAATGTAGGGCTACCGCCTAATTTCTAGATCAAATCTTGACAATTAAGTTTCAAAGGGGGGACCCTTTGCGAAAATCAGAAACTTTATTATTGCTCAATATTTTTATTCAAATACTGTTTACAT
>JAQFXV010001121.1:0-15235 GCA_034694065.1 Camisia spinifer
CAGACTTGTTTCTCAATTACTTGATATGGAATATCATCACCAAAAGGTGTTCCCACAAAACAAGTGATTTCCGGATCAATTTGATGTGCGGGTAAACAAACTGTATTTTGTTCGCTTATATTTAGTATTTGATTGGTTTCTACTAAAGCTAAGTCATAATCAGAAAATCTTAATGAACGAAATTTCGAATAATGAGAATGTATTTGAATTTTTGATATTTTTATGTTTAATATGTTTTCATTTGACTTGATTTTCGTTAATTCAGTGGAAAAGTTTCTATAAAAAAGAAAGAAAATAGTTATATTTAAATCATGAGTTTATTTTTAGTTGAATTTCATGTAAAACTAAACACTCATAACTTTTATTTCATATTTATTGAAATTTTTTTCAAAATAACTTAATTTTATGCATATATTCTGATGAGAATTTGATTCTATATTGAAGGTCGATATTAATCATATGTTACTTTAGCCAAAAAAGCTTTGAGGAAAACTAGTGATAAAAATACTGTCCTTCACATTAATTTAATTATACAAAAAATCATTAAAACTTCAATCAAATTGATTATAAAACTAGAAAAGAGTTAAAATATTTAAAATTGAAATTGATTTGAAATTATAATCAATTCAATTGAATAGATTTGATATAAATATTTCCATGAAAATAATTTGGACAATAAAAATAGCGCTAATTCTAGTACATGTTTTTCAACTACTATTCAGTAGTTCTTAAAAGTAATTCTCATTTCAACATAACTTAATTTACATAAAATATAAATTAAATGAAAACCATTTGATGACTCACTTAATACATTGAGCACTTGTTATCAACCATTTGGAGGCAATTATCTGAGCCGGACATTCATGACCGACATTTCCCACAATCGTAAGACCAATCGGAACGTCTTCTGAGCTCTTAAGATCAGTACTATTAGTGTCCTGTCCTCTCCTATTAAGACCACACTTAAAGTTATCACAAAATACAGCAACAGTTTGATTGGTATCACAGTCTGTCGAATGGATTGGTCCGAATTGATCACCAGTTTCTAGTATCTCATCAACCCATGAAGTATTCAGTGGTCTTACATTCAAAAGTGTATAATTAGTTGATCGCAAATAACCGAATCGATGGCATATGCGATCGGCATCACTAGTTTCAAAGTCAGATTTGGCACATAATATAGACCACGAATCAGTTGATGAATCGTAAACTTGAACCACTCCTTTCTCATCGTTTCTTACTATAAGAGTTTGACAAATGTTTTCAATAATCGGAGTTTAATTAAGTTTTACATTTTTAAATACAAACCACATTCATATTCATCACTTGAATCAATGCAATCATTGACACCATCACATCGTTTCGATCTTTCGATGCAGTTTCCGTTGTCACAGAAGAAGCGACCATTAGATGAACAGTTGGCTCGACTTACTATCAAATTAATAGAAATTCAACAAAAAAAATTAATTAATATTTTCAATTTCAGTATGCAATGGATTTTTGCGGTCATAATAGAGTGAATTTAAATTCTTAAATAAGCTTTTGATTAAAAACAAGGATTTTTTGTAACAATTATTGCCAATTATTTACTTATTTTAAGTCAGGGAAGAGTGAACTTGAATTTTTGACAGACTTTTCATCCATTATATCTCGAATGGTTGAATAATTGCATGTTTTGTTACATATTTCTACAAACAATTTCATGCTGTTTTAAACATTATTATTATTATTATTATTATTTGGGAGAAATTTCTTTACTCTATTGTAAACTTCCTCACGAATTACTCATTCAATATATTTTCATTGATTTTGTTGCAAAGCATTAAGTTTGTAATCGTTTTTTAAGTTGAGTTCAAGCTTAATATATTCCTAACTATGTAAGCAATAATTCCACAATTTTTTCATTTCATTAAATACTATATTTAAGTTTCAAGACATTTGAATTGTCATAAGAATCAAAAGTCGATTTAATAATAGTTTATGATTTTCCAAATGATTCTTATTTATTAGACATTGAAAAATAGAAAAAAAATTAAGCTCAACAACTCTATTGAGTTTATTCAAGTCAAGAACATTGTAGATAATTTTGATTGTTCTGTTATCCCATTTGTAAAGTCATAATCTAATCAATAGGTTATCACAATGTTTATGACTTTTTAATTAAGTAGGTTTCATATAAACAAACAAAATTCTAAATTAAATGCTCCATTAATGTCAAGATTAACACATTTAAATATGTAGTTAAATTACACTGTAGTTTACACATTATAAACAGTTAAATGTTTTGTTTAGTCTTTAATTAAATTCAAATAATTAGTTGAAACCTGTATGCGATGGTTTAGATTATTATAAGTTATGAAACTTAATCTTTATGATTGAAAATTCGCAAACGAATTGAAATAGCAATAAAGCAAAATTCGTGAGTTTTTTTTCACATTTTTTCATAAGTTTTAGAAATATAGATTTTTTTTAACTCATTTATTTCAAGACTAATATGATTTTAATTCAGTTGAATCTGACATAAAAATCAAACATACAATCATAAAAGTTGACTATTGATTAAAGAACTGAAGATTTTCAAATCGTGTAATTATGATTCATCAGTTCTGGATTAATGTCTCGATTTATTGATTTAATGTATTTAATAAAGGCTTAATTGATAATTTAAAGTTTCAACTTATTCTATTTCAAATCAATTCATAATTAACCTTAAAATCATTTTAGTTCATGAAAACCATTTATTCAGTTATATAAAACTCATTAAAATAATATTCCAATAAGTTATTCAAAATCGAGTTATCGATAATGAGAAATATATTTTATATTAAATATTTCAGTCACATAACGTCTCAATTTATACCGCTATTGAATAAAGGGAGAGACGGGATGTTGTGCTTGTTTTCAGTCTTACATAAACATCAAATAATAGTCATTAGTTTGAGAAAATATTTATTAAAGCACTGACTAGTAATTTAATGATTAGATGTCAACTTCTATTGTATACTGATTTCTAATTATTTCTCATCAATTTTTTTACTATTTTTGATAGCATTGTCTATTCATAATTTCAATGAAAGGAAGTCATGAGAAAAATGCTTAATTATGACAAATAATTGGATTCTTATGTCGACTAATTATTTTTACATTAGTTTTGAAATTTTTGATCATTTAATGAGCTTTAGAAGTAAATGTTGTCAAAGTTTTCTTCTCATTAAATTGCTCTTAAAAATTGATAAAAACTGATAATTAAAATTTTGGAAAAAATAAAAACCAGTTATTTTTGACATAATTAAAACTTTTAAGAAAAAAATTTTAATTAAATATAAGAATTTAACCTCAATTTGGTGAATTATAATAAAGTAAAAAATAGTTTTTTTTGCCTAAAATTCAATTAACTGTCTGTAAAAGTTTGTAAAGAATGATAAGTTAAGAGCCGCTCCCACTTAATAAAACAATCGATGATTATTCAAAGAACTGGGTGTTTATGATCTTGATCTTGAATAACACCAAACAAAAGACTTACTCTATCCCTAAAAACATACTAAAACTGTTTAATTTTCTTTAAGAATCAGAAATATGTTAAATATAACACATAAATGACTTGAATAAAGAAATAAAAGTCATAGAACTCTATGAGCAATAATAGCCGAAACCGAATTTTTTTAGACGAAAACTTTTGCAAGAGTTTTATAAATAGAAATATTTTTGAAATTAGTTGACTCTAAAGGCGGAGAAAATCTCTATCTTTGAAATATTTATTTGACTATAAGGTGTTTATTTAAAACGAAATTTGCGAAAATCAATCAATTAAAAGAACTCATTAAAACTTTTTGATTAGTAATAGTCTAGTCTCAGAAACTAGACTTTGATATGAGGGCTTTTTATAATATATTAGCCCTTAGTTTTAGTATAAAAGATGAATAACCTCTAAATATTGATAAAACATTAATGTTGAGACCGAATGAGCAATGATTTGACTAAAGGTATTGCTAAACATAGTTGAGCATTAAAAATAAGCCAAACTGAAGTATCACTACTTTTATAACCTGTCAGTTAGTCTGTAAAGTTGTTCCGAATATCATCCCTAAAGCATAACTCCTTAAGATTTAAAGTCCAAATACAAACATACAATTCTCGATTTGAATCAAGTTTTAACTGGAAATCCAAAACAGAATTGAAAACTCTGTCTAAAAATAACACAGACATATAAATATCTTATTTGACTCTCAATTTTTCCTGTTTTGGTAAGTATTTCAAATATGTTTTCAAGTTATGAACATTATGAACAAACAGCACGTCTCGACGCAATTTGAAGGCAAGAAACTCTCGTTTAACTTTGACCCCAATCTGAGTCTTCACTTACCACAGTTTTGCTCATCAGTCCCATTACGACAATCTGGAATACCATCACATCTAAGCGATCGTTCAATACATAGTCCATCTTCGCAGTAAAATCGACCCATAGTTTCACAACTTGTTCGACTCACTAAAAAATTATTCAATTTTATAAAAACAAAATTCAAATTATTTTTAGTTCAAATCGCGTTTTTCGCATTTATTAATTGATTAATAATTATGTCAAGTTTTGAATTTTTGCTCAATAAAAAATAAATATAAGTTCGAAAAAGGGTTAACGATTGAGTGATTGAGTGATTAAGTGAATAATGAATTACAATCAATATAATGGCAACTGTTAGAGAACATGAATTATAACTAAAGTATATATTTCATTGAATTATGACTTCTACTACTTTATTAAACTAGAGAATTGATAGTAATTTATAATTGAAGTGTAAGATATATTGACTATTAGTTAATTGAAACACGTTTTTACAGATATGCCGGAATGCAAGTGAATTTCCTGACCTATATTCACATAAGTAATAGTAATGCGAGGCAATAGACTCCCAAAGATGTAGGATTTGAGATATTGATGCCTCAAAAATTGAGTTCTTTCCTAAGCTAGAAAGTAGTTAAAATTGACAAAGAATTTGAAATAAACTATATATGTTTGACAGAGAGGTGTGTCGACTAAAACTATAACTAATAACCGCATAACTTATAACTTCCCACTTAGGGCTAGTAAACTTAATTGCTATGAAAAATTTGATGAATGAATCCTGTATTACAATAATAAAATTATGATTTTCTAAAAAATATCGTCACTTCTCATTAGTTAAAAATTTTATTAAATTGTTTATTTGAAATATCCTAAGAATTTTAGAGATGCACAATAGGGGGTACTTTTGATTGCATGGTTGAGCGCACACACATTCAATAGCAATTAAGTGAAAGGCGAGAAATTTTTTTTCATTGTTTTCAATTTTCTTAACCTTATGATAGAAAGTATTTTCATATTATTCTTATTATTATCATCAAAATTCAATGCATTCTATAATTCAACACTTAATCATTGTTAAGATTCTCGACTTAAGAAAAATAGAAAATATGAAAAAAGGCATAACAATAGCCAATCGATCCTTTCTCTGGTCTCTGAAATGATTATATTTGAAGCTAAATAAAACCCCCCCTAAGGCGCAAATCTGAAAGACGTGAAAAATCTTACCGCAATTGATTTCATCTGAATGGTCGGGACAGTTATAAGTGCCATCACAGGCCTGCTTGCCTTTGATACAAGCGGTGCCGTCTTTACAGAGAAACTCTCCGTTTAGACATTGCTGTAAATGACAGCCGAGTTCATCACTACCATCTTCGCAGTCATAGATACCATCACAATATGATTGGCGAGGAATACATTTGACATGAGTGGAGTTGAAGTCTAGCGAACGGCTGCACTTGAAATTGGCACTACAGTTGGTCGCATCGCATTCACGCTCATCAAAACCGTCGAGAGAGCAATCGATCACTCCATCGCATATCAAATCATTGTCCAGACAGCGATGCGATTCATTTGGACACGAGAATTGCGTCGACAAACAGTAAACTTCCGGTGGAATACTTGAGCTTATATTCAAAATGGTTGGCATTGGTTCTGTGCTATTTTCTAATTGCATAGGAATTGTGCCGTTTGTCTCAGACAATAAAATTGGATCTGAATTCAAAATTGAAGTTGAATTTAAATCAGACTCAAGTGTATTATTCAAATCCGGACTCTCTGTCGTATTGAAGTCTGAATTTTGCAGAATTGTATCATTAAATGTCTTATTTTGATTCAATAGCAATAGTGTATCATTATTTTGAAAATCAAGATTGATATCAGGCTCGGGAGTGGTTTCGGAATTATTTAAATATAAGGTGTCATTGAATAGATCAGATTCTGTTGTTGTTAATGATAAATCGGTCGCATTTGTTATATAAGATATTGTTGATGATGATAATGAAGGATTGGCTTCAGTAACGTCTTCGGTAGGCAATAATGAAGGAGTACTCTTATCATCAAAAACTGGTTCACTAGTATTCAAACTATCAGTTATGTTGAAATTATTTATTTGAATATTTGCATCAGTGGTTACATCTTCAGCAATAAATGGATCATCGCTTAGATTAGGTTTTTTATGATCAATATTTTCACCTGAAGATAGTTGAGTACTTGATATAGTAGTGGGCGAAACATCATTAGTTATGCTAAAAGAAGTTGTTGTTATCATATTCTCCAAAGTAGTTGAACTAAAAACGGAGTCTGTTTTGTTTGGCATTAATTTTGATTCTGTTAATAGCAATTCAATGGACTTTCGAGTGGGGGTCAAGTCGTTTGTTTCTGTAGGCGTTTGTAATTCTTGTACTAAATCTGTTCCACTCAAGTTCTCAGTATTTTCACTGCTATTATTAATTGTTAACTCTGTTGTTGTATCAGAACTAACATCGAATACCTTCTCAATTAGTGAAGCATTTTTCTCCTCATACTCAGGAATTTGAGTTGTGAGCGAATCGTTATTATTGATGAAAACTACATAACCATTAGTTATATTTATTGCTTCTAAAGTCGTAAAACTTTTGCCTTCATTCGAATCTATAGTACTAGCGGTAGAACTACTCGTGAGATCATTAATCGCTTCATTGCCATCACTACTACTGTTGATAAATAACTTATTTATTTCATTATAATTATTAGTATCAGAAATATTATTATTATTGTCTTTGAATTGAACTCTTCCTGCATTTATTTCGGGCTCTATTGTAATCACTTTCATATCGAAACCGCTTAAATTACTATTGAATGTGTAATTATCAGGAAATGTCTGGATATAAGGAGTCCTGCCGTCGACATCATTGAATCCTTGATCCTGTCCTTGTGTTTGATGACTGTCATTGATATTAGGCTCTAATGTTGTAGTTTTAAGACTACTAAAATTCGATGACGTCTTCATTGTAAAACTTTTATTTATGTAGTTATCGATTGGGTTCCCAGTTATTTCACTTTCATTACTAAGTGTGAAGTTTTTCATTGATCTTCCGCTTGGCTCTAATCTATGTTTCATTACATCTTGAGTTCTATTCAAATTATTATCTATTCTTACAAGTGATTCATTTCTACTTGCGTTATAATACTTTTTCGAAGACTTGTCGTTAAAATCTAAGTAAAAAAGTTCGGAAAATATGAAGAAAAATATATTTCAATCAAATTTCAAGTTTCATTTAATATATCAAAAAGAGCAGAAAATTCTAAAGATATTTATCTATCATTCAAGTTGTCATAAAAAATACGCTTCAGTTTTAAGTTAAAAACTTTTAACTCATTGCATAATTAATTTGATGCTTAAAAAAGAGCAAAAGTTTAAAACTCTAAATAATTTTTAGGATCTGCTATTAATTGTGATCAGCCCTAAAGCTTAAGTCAGTTCATATCTATAACATCTATAAAACATTTTAGGAACTTGTTAAAGATAGTGGAAGATAACAAATACAAGACTATGTGGTGCTAAAGTTGTCTCATTTAATACTTCTAATTATAACAATTTATCTAACAATCAAAGGATTGATTTCTTCTCTAAAAAAGCTCAAAATTATTTAAAAGTTCATGACAGACAGTGTCAACATTCGAGCTAATAATTCAACTGATAATAAGTTGAATCTTTAATCAGAATAGTTATGCATCGCATGTAAAGAGCAAATAAAGTTTCTAGACTTTATTTTCTTATTACCGGTATTTTTACTCAAATCGCACGAATGATTTCAAATTAAAGAAAAACAAAAATTAACTCACATTGTAGTGCAGATAATAAAACAATTGATAGAAGAAGTCCAATGATAAAACCGGTACAGAAAATACATATTTTAGTGGCACAACTGCTGCATCGTTTTGGCTTTTGATCATTGTTTAAATTATATGAATGCTGTCTGATTGGGAGAAAAAATTATTCAATTAATTATAGATTTATTAATAGGAATAACAATTTTTAGATTCATGTTCTCCGATATTAGTGTCTATTGTATTGAATGCACGATTGAATAATGATTTAATGGATTTTAATTTATTTATGAGATTATAATTGATTTTTCTATAATAAATTCGACAATCAATTAAAGTATTGTTTTTATATTTCTTATGATACATGAAAATACTTCTTAGAAATTAAGGAAATATTAATGAATGCCTTATAGCTATGCAATAAACCTAAATATAAAATTTTATTTCTAAGCTAAGTTGAAAATTAAGTTCATAACCTTAAATGAATGATTAATATTCAAGTAAATTAAATTTGTGCCATTAGTTTTGACACATAAAGTCTGCAAATACAGTAATTCAAACCTCTTTTTTCTTGGAAATCATGAACAGAAATAAAAAGAAAGATTTGAAAAAAAAATCAAATCTTCTATTTATACAATTGTATACAATGTAAACATCAGAAAATTTGAGTAATTATGAAAAATCGTGAAATGATAAGATTTGATCAAAGATGATAGAAGTTTATTTAAAACGCTGTAGTTTTGTATAAGCATTCAATCATATAGTAATTAGTTATCAATTTTATGAGAAGTTTCAAACTATTATTAAAGTTGCCTTCAATTAAAGTTAATTAAATTCTCAGCAAAATTGAACCGTAGGTAGCATTTAGAGCATTGCAATCATCGCCGGCTAACTTATTAAAAGATAAAATGAATTTTCTCATCTATTCTTAAGACTATTACCTATAGGTGTGACCCATAGCTAGAGAGACCTAATAAAAAACAGGTGCGGACCTATTGTAATGAAGAAAATTTATTCTCCTATTAAAGACCGTTTTGGATGACTTTGAATACAATAAAAATAATGCCAAACCTTCAAGAAATGCTCAAACAATCCTCGACTCCGAAAATAATAACTTATAATCATAAATACGGATACGAGAAAATTCCTGTTATTATCCTATGCCTTAAGTATTGCACTGATTGCTCAATAGTTTAAAATGTTTTTCTCGAAAAATTTCCAAACAAAGCAATTACAATGTCATAGACTTTTAGATATATTTTTTCCAACTTTTAGTTTCGTTTTTTGAATACGATTGCAAAGCAATTATGTTCAAAAACACCGAAAAGAAGTTACGAAAAAAACTTTTCATTCTTTTCGTTGGAAATTATAGAAAAAAAAAATGAAATCCTTATTCTTTAGGTAAAATTTTGTTCCACAGAAATTGCTAATTGTTATGAATTGAAAATCAATTTCGCCTGAAGTCAGTTCAAGCGAAGAACAATTAAGAGTGAAATAAGAAAAAGTTTTAGTTAAAGATAAAATAAGTTAAGTTTTGACTTACTTTCTCGGCTGTATTGGCACATATCCATTGCCATTTTCGGCGACACCGTTGAGGCTATTTATTTGATGATTATCACAATTATTATTGCAATTAAATGATTCATAAGTTGACTTATTATTAGTTTCTAATGAATATGAATTTCCATTAAGTTTTTGATTATTCAAACTATCAGTTACTGTAAGCTCAAGATCTGTCGATCGATTGATATCACCATTCATTTTGAGCGAAAATTTTCAGAAAAGCAGTTATTATTAAATAAAACGTTCAACTATTTGATAATTAATTCACTTCAATAGAGGCACAAAACTATTCAACTTATTTGTAACAGTATTTTAAGCATTATTTCAACTAAAATATAAATAATGAACAAAAAGTAATTTCAAGTTTCAAAAGCTTAATAAATGGGAAAGTCTTTTTCAAAAGCGATTTGCCTTCGCTTATGACTGGAAACGATGTCAAACCCTTTTCAATGCCTAACTATTGCTCACTCGCTCTCTAACTGAGATTTTTGCAAAAACCAGTTTTGAATAACAGACATGTGTATACTCTGGAGACACACAATCCATAATGTATTTAACGTTATAATAGTTTTGCACACAAGTTAATGAAAAAATAATATTTGTTTCACAATCTATAGCGATAATAGGTTTGAGAAAAAGTGAAAACTTGAATTTGTTATACAATAATTTCTGTGATTGTATTTTCTTTTTTACATTTTGATTACTATTTTATAACTTGAAGAGTTGCTAAAACGTGATTCAGAGATGTATTCTGTCATTAAATGAGTGAACTCTGTTTATGTAATTTAATGCAGACTAATGTTTAGTTGAGTAGTTTTTGCTCAAAACACAAGAATATATTGTATACCTGTATAAGGTGTCAAAGAACACATTTTTGCATATTATTTAAATATCATTCAAATCAGAGTTAAAAATTTCTTACTCTCAATGATGATAATTTATTTTCATGAACATTAAGAATTGCTTAACTATTTTTGTTGCTGAAATTTTTTTATTGATAGCTTAAACTTGATTTTGAAATAGAGAACTACCCATTAAATAGCATTTAGTTTAAAATCAATTTAGGTTCTGATTATGTTGAATTGTTTTTGTTTGTGATTTAGGTTTTTTAATAATCCTTCTGATCATTTGTGATTTTTTCCCACAGATGCTTATGAGAAGAATTTTGCACAGCAGGTGAACATTGGATTTTTGAACTTTTGAGAAAATTTCAACAAATGGTCATAAATATGGCAGTCGAGGAAAACCTTTTCTAACATTTTCAAAACAATTAATTGGAATCATAGCCGAGTTATGCAAATTCAAGCTTAAAAAATGTTGTTGAGATTTTTCCTCTTTAATATATCTACAAAAACATTATTTGATAAGTTCTGTATAGATATCATTGACTTATTTACTGTGGATTTGAATAATATCTTCTAATTTAAATTTGAATAAATGTGTCAGTTTAAAAATTGACATAAATTTATGAAAGTTGTTGAATTACATTTCACTGAAAACCCCTGTTATTATATTCAATCTTATTTGATGAGAAATTACTTGAAAATAAAATTGAGTACTGATTAGAAAATCTAACAAAATGTTATTTCAAACGTAGGATATGGAGAAATATAATTCATATGTTATGACTATCAAAGTTCATAAATTTTTACTTTCTCATCCGGTGATGCAAACTATATAATAAACATTTACATTTTTCACTTCAACCTTTATTTCAATAAGAAATTTGTTAATGATTTTTCACGAGAAACTTTAAACTTGAACACTCGTTAGTATAATAATAAAAGTGAAAATTATGCTTATATTATATTACATTTTCCAAACAAATCTTTCACACCAATTACATTGAAGAAAATAAAACACATTTTGTGAATGACAAGGATAACAATTATTTCTACGGAAAAATTGTTTCTATGAGAAAGTTGACACTTGAAAAATCCTAGAATACAGTGAATCATATTTTCGATTACTTAAATATTTCTGATAAATAATTATCATTTTGAACTGGAAAATTGTTAGGTTTTACTGGTAGAAAATTTCATAATATTTTCCGCCTGAATCGATATCATATTTCGAAAAACTGTAAGAAAATATCAAATGTTTTGTGAAATGCATATCATCTGAAAGTTGCTGATCATTGACGCGTAAAACTAAGAGTCAACTGCTTTAAATGACTTTAATTTCCTCAAATGAATGTAAATCAAAGTTAATCGTCTTTGAAGTAACAAAAAGATTTATGATGAATTTTATTTGCACGACATTTACTCAACTTTGTTGAGCAATAGTCAAGTTTTTTATGTTTTGCTGAATCGCTTTCAAGTCTATTAACTCAAAATTTCTGAATAAAACAATAATAACTAGATCTTTAAAAATGTATTAACTAAATAAAACTTTTTTACCTAATGTTTCTGCAAAAACTTCTATTTTTTGTAGTTTTCTCGTCTTATTTAATGCTTTAATTCAAAATAGAGGTTAAGATTAAATATATATTAATTCTGAAAAATTAACTGAATTTTGAGTTCAATTTTTTCTGCTTATCTTAAAAGTTTAATTCAGAAGTTAAGCCTTGATTACAAGTACTTTATGAGTGTTTAGAATTAATTAAAATTTCAGCTACTTTTAACTTTTTCTTAATCTTTATCTTAAATTTACCAAAATTAAGCACATTATTAAGCAGTTTTTTTTAAAGTCAATCAAAAACTAGTTTAACGCATATCTGGTTTGTATTTATGTCTTAATTTATTTATCAAATTAAGGACTAGTGAAACGTTACCTGAATTAATGAGATATAGTTTAGTCTATTTTCAGATAAATAATAAAAATTTAATGAAGGAATAAAGAACTTGTAAACAAATCACTATTAATTTGTTTGAATGCAAACTTTGAACTCATTATTATAATTGAGATATAACTCTAATTTACTTTTTTGTTAAACTTCAAAATGATTTATTTGCTTGAAATTGACAAATATTTCTATGGTTAACAGAATGAAAGACTTGACCATTCAATTGTAAATCTAGATATGTTTACACCCATAATAATAATAAGTTGTTCTCATGAAAACAAAATATATCTCAAAATAATAATAATAATTACAATTTTTTGAGCGATTGGTAAATATAAAAGGATAAATAGAACGAATGGTATTATTCAAGCAAACAGTGCGAAAAATCGGGTGGATTTTCAAATGTCAAAATTCAAAATATCTAAACTCTGTTAAAATATTGTAATTCTCTTAATTTCTGAATAATTATCACATTTTAAAAACTGCGAATAGTTTGAACCTCAA
Organism: Camisia spinifer; assembly: GCA_034694065.1. Lineage (NCBI taxonomy): Eukaryota > Metazoa > Arthropoda > Arachnida > Sarcoptiformes > Camisiidae > Camisia > Camisia spinifer. Next base: position 13,002 of record JAQFXV010001121.1, read on the forward strand.
CTTATATGAAGGAGAGTAAGAATTAAAATGTCATCAAATATTTATTAAGTTTTTTCTTTGAGATTGATTTCAAAGAAATTGGTGCTTATATTTATTCAAATAAAATAAGCTTCAATTGAGTTGAAATTTTCTTAAATACTCTATAAATTTTAAAAACATATTTTTTATCAAGCTTAATTTTCAAACTATTTCTAAACTGGTACTTTTTTGTTCAAAAGTGTTAAGTTCATTCATTTAGAATTGCAGATGAAAATGAATGATTTCTACTCAATTCTGAGATAAATACTCCATTAGTTGAATAAATATTACAAAGAGATAGCAAAACACTAAACAAACTTATGAAATAAAATTAAAAAAAAAACATAAAACCAAAAATATCTCAAATATAAATATTTCTGCTGATATTGAAAATTGAATTAAAATCTTTTAAAGAAAATTTACAAAATATATTTAATGTATTTCATTAGACAATTTTTCTCATTATATTTTTGTGAAATATAGGAATTTATTAAATAATAGTTGTTTTTCTTCTGTTTAACGAAACGTTATCTTATTTTCAACGCTTCTCTGAAATAATTTATATATTTTTTATAAGGATTTTCACGAAGATTTTGACTAAAACCTTAAGTCATGCACATAAGACTTCTCTCTTAATTGAATGGGAAGTAACAATAGAGCAGATGATGTTCAGGTTTGGAGTATTGATAATTAAAATCTTAATTATTTTAAGTATTTTTAAAATAATTATTTGCGTGATTTATTCGATAAGCATAGGGTCGAAATATACGCAGTTTTAGAGGTAGAGAAATAGCTATAAAATATGATTAATGAATAGCGTTCAAAGTTTTAATACTTATATATAATTTTGGAAAATATCAGGAATTAAGATATAGTTTGAAATTTTCCACATTTTTCTATAGCTTTGATTTAGCAACCGTTAAGTCTTTGTTTACGTGTTTTAATGGCAAAAACTCCGGACTTTAAGATGAGCCCCAAATATGTGCTTCTAATAAATTTCAATAATTAGTGACCGCCGGCGTTCGCTAGACTTGCGTAACCTCGAGACGAGTTTTATATTTGAAGAGATAACCAGTATTTAGTTCCAGATTTAATTGTGAATTATGTAGAATTATTGCGTATAAGAAAATATTTTTAAAATTGTAACTCAGCTATAAATAAACTTTTAATCTATTTTATAAGAGATTTATTTGTTTTAAAAATATATATAGTTTAAAAATATCCAAAGTTAGAATGAAGTGAACATTGAAAATGACCTTAAGTAAAAAAATCTATATAACTAAAAGATAAAAATATGAAGATTTTAATTTTCATTATCATTTGGAATACTATATCTCTGGTGTTGATTTTTTTTCAATTATCATTAATTGCTTAGTCAAGTTTGCTTAGTCTGATAGAAATTATTTCAATGAAGTTGATTACACTTTTTCAAAGAAAATTGAAAAATTAACAGTTTTTCTCGATTAAAAAGATAAAATTCAATAAAATCTTTTATCAGATTAAGTTTGAATCTGATCGAAACGTTCCCAGAAATACTAACTTATTAGTAAATAAGTTATTACAATATGTTGGGAAATATTATAACTTGAATGAGTTAAATGTGTTTTAGAAAATAAATGAATTGAATAAATATGAAGAGATTTTTATTTTTTGAATTGCATTGAAACTGAAACAATTTATGACCTTATAATATATTATTATTGAACATAATACAATATATTATTGAACTGTACACTCTTTGCATTAATGACTCCTAACGTTTTTGACCATTAGTCACCCCTTAATGAAGATAGATTTTGATAAAAAAAAATATGAACGTACTGTTTTATGGGAAGAACACCATACTCGAGACTCATGATCAGATTCGAAAGTATATAGGCAATTATCAATGTTGTTGCTCATGAATTTGAGTTTTTTGTTGATTTTAGTCAATACTAAATCAAAAATCACTGAGCACGTGTAATTTAGTTTGGTGAAAACATTCTCATTATAAGAGCTATGAGGCCTCAAACACAAAAACATGGTATTTTTAATCCTGAATAACTTTGGAACTAGAGGGCCGAAAATAATTAAACCGGGATAATGTAGAAATTGCAAAGCCTTTCAAATTTTATGCTCACTGTTTTAAATTATAGATAGGTCTTATATGAAACGAAATTTAGAAATTTAGAAAAAGTTCATCTTCAATAAGCATTTTTATACATTTTTGATAAATG
>JAQFXV010001122.1:0-15230 GCA_034694065.1 Camisia spinifer
AAAACATTGAATTTTCTAAATAACTCTCAAAATCTTAAAAGTGCTTTAAACCGATTACTGCCGCAAAGCATTTAATTGCTGTTTCTTTATAATCATATAATTTTTTATATTTTATTATATTTTTCTAAGCTATGAAAATTTATTTCTGTTTTCTTGCTTAATGGTAGTTAACGAGAGTCTTGAATGGCTGATTAAAAACACATTTTCATCTAAACTTCTTCAAGATATTACATGTATACTAACGCATACATACAGAAAATGTTATCATAACAGTTACATTTTGCAAAAATTATTAGTTTATTCAATAACTTTATTCAATTTATTGTTTGGTAAAATCTAGTACTCATACAAAGTTAAGAAATATGACATTAAAAGATGAATTTAGTCCATAGTAAGTATTTATTGATATTTTTCTTGAATGTTTTTGAGCTTATTTTCAAGTTAATCGCAGATCTAGTTTTTCATGTTTCCAAAATATAGCTTATATTATGTTATTTTATACTAAATCATCTCCTAATACCTGAAGTTTATTCTCAAAACAAAATTTATCATAACTATTATTTAGCTCAAAATTGCAACTGTTGCTATGAATTATGGGAAAAATTCAAAACATTTTTAGATAAAAAAAAGTTATTTTGCGTCAAAGGAGTACCGCCTCAGTAGCGAACAAATAAAATGGGCTAAAAAGTAGTGTAAGTTGTGAATTGCAATAGAGAAAACATGTCAGCAAACAAACTATACACCTAACTATAGAGCACATTCAACATTAATAGCTATCATCATAATTTATCACTACCAATATTTGTACTTGTATTTAGTGTCTTGTATTCATGACTTGTGGCACACAAAATATCTATTTCATTGTGTAACACAAGCGTCACAATAATTCCTTAAATAACTGAATAACAGTAGGAAAAAGTGATTCGACATAAAATGCGCCCAAAACAGCATTGGTTAACATAAAATCTAACTTTAAATAGAAAGGAAAGAGAGAAAAAGAAGTAAGAGTAACATTGTTAAGACTACGTGATCGGGCATTAAAGCAGAAAGTTAAACAAAATAAACAGCGGTTTAAATGATGGAGCCATTCATTCTCCACCAAATACAATATTCATATACTTTGAGGTAGGTTTTCATTTTTGTAGGGGAAGGATCACTAAAATGCATGTACACTCGTATAGCTTTACATTAATAAGTTTACAATAGAAACATAGCATGAGTACAGACTATTAAAGCCTTGTGTACAATCAAATAATAAAATGTAGAAATAATCAAACATTAATTATATAATGTTAATAAATATGTTCCGATATTAACAGTTTGAAACTTACATTAATTGTATTAAATTGAATTTTAATTTATTTGAGTTTCAAAGAATCAGTTGACAATTTTTGCTAAATAAATGAAATTCTTAATTTATATTGATGTGAAAGAGACTTATTTGTAGTGATTTGATTGAGCTTGACTTTGGCTTCAATTCGATGATCACTCTCAATTCAAATCAATCATATTTTATCAGATTCACCAAAAATAATACATCGATTTAGAACATAAGTTTGGATGCATTTATACGTCATTCCTTCAATTTAGAGAACAATTATTGTGCTTCAATTTAAATTAAATTAAATCTTAAATCATTTTTACGGATTTATTTCAGTAATACCTGGACTAAGTCAAGTGAAAGGGAAAAATAGGTGCAAAATTTGCAACAAAAAAAATTAAAGACAGAAAAATTGAATTTTCTTTCTTTATGAGAGCTTATAATATACAAAACCAAAAATAAACTGTACTCATTGTAAAGTTGCTTTTTAAGGGAAATCCATAGAAAAATAGGGGAAACTAAATCCTGTGACCACAAGTGTTAATATCAATTTTTCATGCATATTTGCCAATTCATGAAACTAACCTACGCTCCAATCGACCACACAATGTGGGGTAAAAGAACGCTTGTGTGGCCGGTCAAACAGAACCACAAGTTGATAACGCTGGTGGCAAATACCAGCTCTAGGTATCCAATAAGTTAATCACATTACATGTTTAGTTCACGGACGATCATCTCAAGTTTAGCCCATCTGGTCAGTAGAGCCTTACACTATTAGAAAAACTTTAGAGACCTCCCGCTGACCTCAAACGACCGATAATTGCTACCTATGAAAGCGATTTATGCAACTGAACCACTATTTTAAGTTTAAAAACATTTCTTGGAATAATAGACTATCTGAAAAACAAAATAGCAAAAGAACAATCAACTCGACATTTGAGACATAGTGTCATTTTAATTGTAAATAATAACTTTTCATGTCTAAATTTTTTCTGACTTCTAAATTGTTTTCACTTTTTTGAAGTTTGAATTGATTTGAGCTAAAAGGGTAAAGAAAAAACTCTTCTCTCTTTATATTTCTATGCATTTTCTAAATACTTTTAAGAGTGTTAATAATGCCAACTCTGCAGTTTTGAGGCTTAATCTTCAGTCTCCAGATTTAAGTCTGGTGTTTGAACTCTAGAGCTTTTGTCAATTAAAAGGGCAAAATGACTATTTCTTAAAGAAATAAAACAAGTTTTAGTAAGATTAACATTTAAGATGAAGAAAAAATTATTTAATAAGATTATGATCAAAAATGCATCATAATATTTTAAGTGTCAAATTGAGATTTATATTTGCCCTTTAATTAATTTAATCAAATCTGTAAAAAAAAGTTTATTTACTATCTATAGATATTTTTGAATTTCAAAAAATTTATTTCTCATGAAATGAGCTTATGATAAAAGCTTTGATAAAGTCTTATTCAATATATTAATTTAAAAATCGTGAAAAACTCAATTGTAGGTAAAGGACCCCCACTTCAGATTTTAATTATAGACTTGTTGGTAACTATTTTAAAATAATTAGAAAAATGTATCTCAATTAAAACATATTGAGAAGCATAATATATTGAATCGGTTCATCAGATACACTCATGTTTCTTATTCGAAATTCTTATGTATTTGTATCAATTCATATAACTTATAATGAGATAATTTACTGGACATTAAGTATTATACGATATAAACTAATAGAATTTTGAAGATATTTAATTAAATAGCTGATGATTTGAATGAATTTAGACAAAAGTAAACAATAATTATATTGAATAAACTTCCATTATTTAACTTAATGGCCAATAATTAAGAGAATTAAGAAATGAATTCTTCGGAGACTGAGTTCCAAAGAAGACGGAACTAGACATTACTTTTATCTTTTGACAAAAGTATTAGAAAAGTCTTTTCTCAAACACTTAATAAGTTATTAACGCGATAGAGGATTCAGTAGTTCTCACGCCGTTCAGCAGAGAACAGACATCAATCATTCGGTATTAATTATTGAGGACAATGAAGGCAAACACACACCGGCGGCGATTAAGTCAATATAATCTTCATTAGTTGGCTTGAAGGGCATTCGCAGTCCCTTTTGAGAACTGTTACCGGACAAACATTATGTGTCTGATCCGCCGCGAAAAGAACAGTTTCAATCAAGGAATACACCACTTATTAAACCTAATGTTTTGAGAATAAGTGCTGCAAAAGATTCATCAATTAAGATTTGCAGCACTCATACAAACAGATAGATCTCTTAAAAATAAGCCCCTCTTCTTAGATGTTGTGTATGTATATTCATCATAAATTGTGGGCATTCATTGCATGACATTAGTATAACTTGTGTGGCGGATTCCAACTTATGATCACCACCTCTTTTAATGCAAATCCCACCTCAAGTCGTGCCTGACAATAATGAATGGGAGGCCACCACCAAATCAGTTAATGTGCATCGCTTTGCACCATGTTTTCCATCTAGTATTCCAGTATTCGTTAGACTCCAATCGGTGAAAGTGTTGCACGTCTTATCGTTTTTCAAAATAAACAATTTTTTATCTTTCTTTCTATTATTTAAACTTGTGATTCAATAACCAATTATTTTTATCCTCCTATCAAACCATATTATGAATGGATTAAAGTTTTATTTCAATGAATGTTTAATATCATAGTATTATTTTGAGAGTAAAATATTCAATCAAGAAATTAATTGAATTGAATAAACAATAAGTTTGTTTTGTGTGACATCTCATTAAATTGTATCACAAATTGAATAATTAAATGACAATGTCATTGAATATAAGACCTCTGTTCGCCGGTTATCCTTTTCAAGGTAAAAATGATTTATTAATCTAAATACTTTACATATTTACGATCGATAGATATGCTATTTTTTATTTGACGTATATATTAAAAATAACATATTGATAGGTCAGGGAAGGGTTAACCAATTGGGAGGCGTATTTATCAATGGTCGACCACTACCTAATCATATAAGACTCAAAATTGTGGAGTTGGCCGCCGCTGGTGTCAGGCCTTGTGTTATAAGCAGACAGTTGAGAGTATCTCATGGATGTGTCTCTAAAATACTCAATAGATATCAAGTGAGTGAACATAAATCATTCAAGAAATTGTTAACAGAACTAATGAAGTTTAATGCTTAGGCACTAAAAAACTATAAATTATATTTTCTAAAACATTGTTTCAAAAGTTCTTCTCTTTTAAGCGACATTATTATGTACGCCCTCTTCAACCAGAAGCTGCTTTTATCGCATTTAAGTTCAATAGTTGTGATAATAGGGAACCCAAACTTAGGTAATAGAGTATTAATTCTTGAGAAAAAAAGTTTTCCGAACTTCAAAAAGTAGTCAAACTTTCAAATTGAGATTTTATGGTATTTAATATCTACTGTTGAGTCGAGGCTTAAGATTAGAGTCACATAACAATACATTTCCGTTGCAGTTATAATAAGCAGATATAATATGACACAAATCACAAATTGTGGGCACAAGAGAAAAATGCGATTATCGACAGCTATAATACCCGATATAATCTACATATTATATGTCAGTTTCCATACATTCAATTGAACTCAACCACTAAACCACAGAATTTGCATAACGTTAACAATAATAACGAATTATAATAATCTTTGCAATCTCTCTCTCTCTCTCTCTCTCTCTCTCTCTCTCTCTCTCTCTCTCTCTCTCTCTCTCTTCTTTTTTGCTCTATACTTAATATTTTGATTATTATATGTTATATATAATATTGTAATCGCACTAAACTCTAAACTTCTTTATAAGTCATATAAAATATAGAAATATGTCATATTTAGGAGACGGGTTCAATCAGACCGGGAGTAATCGGTGGATCAAAGCCACGGGTAGCGACTCCTGATGTAGAAAAACGAATCGAGGATTACCGACGCGAGAATCCGGGAATTTTTTCGTGGGAGATAAGGGATCGACTTATCAAAGAAGGTCTATGCGATCGAACTACAGCTCCATCGGTTTCATCCATTAGTAGACTTTTACGCGGACCTAATAATATATTGAGCAGTAATAGCTCGGGGTCTACAAAAGAAAGTGAAAGTGTCGGCAAAGGTCATCATCACAAACACACAATTGATGGTATACTCGGAGGAGACAAATGCAATAATGACTGTAAGTTTTGTTGAACGGTCAGAACGCGAATGACTGTAAAACTAACATTTAAAGGATTTAACCCTCCATTAACCTTAACTTTTGCATTGCGCGGAACCTCTATTTATGTGATGTATCCCATACTGAGACTGAATAACAGTTAATACTTAAGTTAATACTAATCCGATTGGCTTTCACTCAACACAATACTACTAAAGCCTCTATTTATAAGCGTTCATGTTTAGCATTGTGAAAGTGCCACCAGTTTTCACATTGAGAAACCCTATGCCTTAAAGACCCGAATTTATAATGCGAATCAAGTGAATGGAAAATGTGTTTGTGGCCAAAAATAGAGACGTATTAGGATTTGCATTCATTGTCCAATTCAAACGATTGTTATTCGATACCTCTGTTCGGGTCACTTCATAACAAACTTATTCTATGTTTAAGTCTAGTTTTGAAAGTCAATACTTTTCCTTATTTAGGAGTTTTTTCATGCATTTCTGTTAAAAATCACTTTTTTCAACCAATTTTTCTACTCATTCATAAAAAGATTAAAAAAGTTTATGAATTCATTCATGTATTTAAAAAAGTTATCAAATGCAAAATTTTTGTTTGAAAAATAAAAACTTCCTGATATTTCACATTGTAATTTGATTTACAGCTATTAATTACATAAAAATGACAGTAAAAGTCATTAAATTAATACGAATCGCGATAATAGTACACAATCTGGTCTATGAAATAACAATTCATCGACTTTTGAATAGACCGCAAATGATTTCTAAATGAGTCAATTAGAAAGGCCTCGAGCCATACAAAGCAGAAAAACTAACTAAGACTGTGGCAGAAACAAATGTGTGTGCTATCAATTTATTGTAAATTATCCCCGTGTTTATCGAGTCCTTCATGTCGTTTTCATGTTTAAAACTTTGATTGCACGCAATTTGCAATGCTATCAAGGATTTTATAGTGCGGTCGACTTTTATTGAAAATTGATAGCAGTATTAATTTATTATAAACTACACAAAACCATCCATATAAATACGCGTATCTTATTATATAAAACTTTTACTTTTTATAGAACACACACCAAAAATGAAATATTAGTTAAATTTCCAAATTTCGCTAAATTTCTCAAATACTTTTTTATTTTTTGTTGACATCAAAAACTTATTATCCCTTAATTATAATTTACATCAGCGAAAGGGCGTTAAAACGCTAATATCGCTAATGTTGACCACAAGGTGTATATTAAGACACGATCATAGCCTTAAGCCTTGGAAAAATCCGCCGCAAAAATATATATCATAAATAGTATACATTGAGTAACTTAAGAGCTAAACACCAGTAATGCCACTAAAGAAATGGCTGTTTGGCGTGAGTCGACACTCATGTCGGAAAACAATAATTAAATTTGGATTAAGTTGTAATATTCACTAACAATTAGTCTCAATAATGAGAACCACTCAAGGAATCGCTCAAACAAGTTAAGAATTTATACAAAATAATTGCATATCAGAAAAGGTATATCCGTATAAACATTTTAAGGCTTTAAAAAGTGTCCGAAATCCGCTTTTAATGGACTGTAATTTAGTATAAACAAAATTATAGCTATAATAAAAATTAAAGGTATAATCATTTTTTATTTAACTTTTACTAAAGCTAAGAAAAAGTAATTTACTTTTAAGAATAGTCTTGTTGTGAGAATAGTAGAGAAGCAAAACTTAAAGTTCAATTTATCATATAATTGACTGAATTTTCAGTTTCATTGACATTCAGTTTTCACTTAAGAGATGAGAACTTAATCTAATCCTCAAGAGAAGAAAAAAGTTGACTGAAATGCGGGGCCGAATGAATCAAATTAGTTACTCAAAAAAGCTTTTTGTTCTCCGCCGCATATAATTATCATTTTTCTTGAAAATATTTCTCTAATTAAATTATGTAATTTATTTTATTTAGAAAAAATCGTTCCCTTTGGGGTATAAGTAATGCGCGATTTAAGGCACGATTTGATTCTTATTAACTAATGAAATGATTTTCAGTTAAAATTAAATCGTTTTTATACTAATTATTCATATTATTTTCTTTTATAATAGTAAACTTACTTCAAAATGAACTTTAATTTCTCAAAATCAAATGAATTCACATTCATTGCATTTGCATTCAAATCATTCAAACTAAATAAAATTGCTTAATAATTAATTTCACGCTAATTTTGATAACTATCTCATCATTGAATCTATCATAAGCAGAATAAATCAATTTTCCGGAATTTGATGAAAATTTTATTTAATTTTTGAAACATGTGTAACATTTTTGTAGGAAAATATCTATAGATTTATTTGATAACAACTATTTTGTATATTATTATAGCTGATGAATCGGGTGATTCTGATAGTGATGCAGAGCCGGGATTAACCTTAAAGCGAAAACAACGTCGATCTCGAACTACATTCACAGCTCATCAATTGGATGAATTAGAGAAAGCATTCGAACGGACACAATATCCTGATATATACACTCGAGAAGAATTGGCTCAAAGAACAAAACTGACAGAAGCGAGAGTTCAGGTAAATAAACAAATACTTGAATTACTATTTCGCGACAATTTTCTTCACTCTGTAAATAACTTATTAAACTAATGCTAAGCTTTAAACTGTTAAACAAGTCTCTTATGAAAGGCATGGAGAGCACCACCAGTGAAGTTGAAAAATGTAAAATAAATTAGAAATTTTCTCTCTCATTGTTAGTCAGCAAATACTATGTTGTTTAAAAGTACAATTGAGGAAAGGGTTAATAGGCGTACTTCATCATGATTATAGTGACATTTATGCGAAATACACAATCAGTTATTATCGGTCATAACAGTTTGAAACTGAAAACTAAACTGACGCCAGTTTAATATACACTAAACTAGAAATATTCATTGCCGACAATGTTCTCTCATTTTAAACAATGTTTAAGTTTTGAGAGGAAGGGCAGGAAAAGAAACAAAATTATTACCAATTGTTACAAACTGTTATGTTTATACATTTCCAGCGCTTTGTTTATATCACAAATAGCCTAATCTTATAATAATAGTACTGTAATAAGAAAAATGATAATAAAATGATATTGTCTATAATCAAACGCCAACTTTTAATGAAATAAGTTTTTACTACGAATCCGAAACGCAATTTCACTTCAGCCCAGATTTAGTTCAATAATAATAACAATAATAAGTATGCAATCAGTTATTCAAGAAATCAAAGGCAAAGGATGCGCAACAATAGTATTCGATTTTGCCGATGAATTAATAGGCAAAATGAGATTAGGATCGAATTTATAATTATTGTTTATGAGTTCACAAAAAAACTTAGGATTTTAGTTTTCGAAAGTTGAGTCAACGCGAGACGAATCAGTTTAAGACCATTTTAGTTTTGCTTCTAAATTGGCGTAACAGAAATTGATTCAGGGGTGGCCTATCATTATGATCAAACTCTATTTTTGACGCATAATTTGGGTATTTTAGTCTTCCCTTTTTTACACCGCTAAGGATGACATCCGACACGATAGGGCTCTACAAGAAATTTATTTACTGTTAGCTTTGATTTAAAAGTTCGAAACCATAAAAATGATTACAAGACAAACGATCCGCCGATTGAGGGAAACATTGGTTCTGAATCTGACACGAGTTTCAATTAAATATCGATATGTAGTTTAGAATGAAATGTATGCAGAAATATGCAATTATTGCATCAGACTATCAGACCTCACCTGAGTTCGTGTAAAGAAGCGGATAATTAAATCAAAATATGCGGTATTTTTGAACATAAGGAAAAAGCACTGGTTTTAGAAGAGAGAAAAATTGCACATTTCGTATAGAGTAAGAGCCTATGTGTTCATGTTTGACACCTTTGACACTTGAAATAATATACAGCGGCGATGGGCTGAACTCATTGACGGTGGTATTAAGACTCCCTGAGGGCGATCTGCCATAATAAGTAGAAGAGGAAGAAGAATCACTGCTAACACTGCTTTTTTAGTGTTGATTCTTGATTACTAGCATAAGAGTAGCTCAACTTGAAAAAAAGTTTTCGTGTTGCAAATTATCGGCCAAATGCTATACAAAACATGTATTTTGAATTGTGTTACTGTTTTGAAAAGAGTTCGATAACATTAAACTGTTTGCCGAATCACCAAAATAGAAAACTTATCTATTTTGACAACATTTGGCAAAAATTTTGCACTTTTGATCTTAATATCACACTTAAATACAATGGTAATAATGCTTGTCTATCAAAAATAATAATAAATTTTGAATTTAGGTTTTTAAGAATAATGAGATAAATATATTAAAGGCAGAAATAAATTGTAACACAAATTCACAATTTTATAATAAAAACCTATTTTCCTCAATTTTGCAAAAATTATTATTGAGTTCTTCATACATAACTCGCATTTCTTTATTATAATATAATTCAAAACTCATAGCAATAGTGTTGATGAATATTAAAAGTTAATCACAAAACCGTAGGTGATCTCAAAGACATGCATTAAATTTAATGAATTAAAAACAGAGAAGAAGAAAAAATAAAATCTACTCTTAATGCGATTGAAATGCAAATGAATTTTTTTGCTTTTTGTTAAGTTGATTTAAATCTGAAAAAATATTATCCATATTGCTATAGGTTTGGTTCAGTAATCGTCGTGCGCGATGGAGGAAACAGATGGGAAGTCAGCAATTGAACGGATTTTCAGCAGCATTGGCAACATTGCCAGCTATGCACGCTTATTCTTCATCAGCGGCCAATCCTTATTTATTTGCAGCGGCTGCTCAGGCGGATGCTAACCATTATAATAACACTCAAGGTATTAAACGCAGCATTCATCTACAAATTTTGTATCAGCTTCAAAATTAACTATCTATTAATCCAATCAAACAATATTGGAGCAAAAAATCATTAACGACAAGTCTCCTCAATTCAAATTTGCTGAATTGAATTAATTTAAATTTTAAACCTATCTTAAATATCAAAAATTCATTAAGAAGTAACTTGAATATTAAATTTGAATTTTAAACCTATTTTAAACTCAAATTTAATATTCAAGTTACTTCTTAATGATTTTTTTGCTACAATATTGTTTCATTGCATTAGTATTTTGAATGAATTTTCTTTATTTATCTTAATCGTTGAAAAGCCATTTTTCACTGAAACCCTTTATCAAAAAGTATAAAATTTGAAGTCAAAGGTTTAAATTATGCTATGTTTATGTATTCAAAGAATCGTTTAAAGACTCGTTACTAAATTGCAAAAAATTGCTTGAAATTAAGATTGAATTGCTTGTCACGTATAGATTAATTTGAAATATTTATTGATATTCGCAACATAGGAGTGAAAGTTTTATTTTGTTAATTTATTTTCTCATTTAATAAAATCAGTGATTAATTATGCTTCAAATTTGATCATTTGATTCGAAAAGTTCGTTCATTTTATTAAAAGTTCAAACTTAGAAACTTATTGAAGTTCATTGAAAAGAAAGTTAATCCAAATTTTGGTAATTAGAAAAGTCATTGAACAAAAGCAATCAATTTAGGAATAATTTGATAGGAATTTAATTAAATACTAAACTATTGAATTAAATAGAATTCAATTGTCTGACATTTGACATAAACAAAATCTGACATTTAATCTGACAACAAACATGACCTCTAATTGAATGCCTTTTCCAACAAAGTACATATAAATAAAGCACTGAAAACCTCTTATATCGCCTCAAGGCTTATGTCATTTAGATTGTTATAGTGTTCATATATTTAGTCTTAAATGTAAAATTAATTCAATAGAGAATGATATAAAAAGTTGTTCATTTTTATAGACTGTACAAATTTGCATCATTCAGGAGCTACACTACATCATCAAAGTGATGCTACTTCAAGATCTGCAGGCTATCTACCAAGTGATCCCAGCTATGCTGTCTCTGTCTCAACTGCATCCGCAGCACTACAATCACAGGTAAACTTACGACCAAATTTTAGACATAATTAATAATGATCATAGTTATTATTTATGATGTTTGTTCAATTGATTCCTTAACTTCGATATAAGCTTACTTTAAGTCTAACTTCCATTAATTCAGTTGTAATTATAATATAAATATAATAATTGAAGAACAAACAGGATAATTATGGAGTAAACTTTAATATGTATGAAACTTTAGTGATCATTGAAAAAAATGAAGTCTTTAAACTATATGAGATTAGATAAGAAAACCTGTAGAAACCTGAAGGTGATCGCTTTTGACACATCTTCATGTCTCTAGCATTTTATATTCTGTCTTTTACTTTAAAACACTAGTGATAAACCTTTTCTAATTCTTCCTATTTCTCAACCAATTTCTATGCAGACACACTCTTTCTGTCAGCTCATTAGATAATTTTTGTTTATTAATGATATTAAAATACTTGTTTGATAAGTTACTCAATTTTTGGAGAGCTATAAATTAGTTTTATTGCTCTAATTTGAATCCAATTTAAGTGTTTTTCTTCAATTCTCAGTTTATAATTTGAATAATTCATCGAAATAAATTATTTGAATACTTAAGATAAACCATAATGATCAGCAAACTTCTGAATAATGCATAATTATTTGTATCTTTTTAATTCTCAAATTAAACGCATATTTAATTCTAAAATAACAAGAATCAAAAGAAATTTAAATTTCATAATTGAAAAACAAGTTTATTATAGAATCAAATCGAAAATCCATTCATTTAGATCGAAACTAAAAGCTTAAAGTGAAGGTCATTAAAAGTATGAAAATGAATTGCGAACCAATTAATTAAAGACAAGATAAATCAAATTTGATATCAAATAATGAAGTAAAGTTACGCTAAATATCTATAGTTAATTGAATTCACAGAAAGGCCATTAAGTGATTTTGGTTTATGCCTCCAGTTTATTATTATTTTTATTCAATAATTGTATCGAAAACTTTTAACAGATTAACATTAAGGCCTGAACTTTCACCTAATCCATCTTCGTTAGTATGGCTTTGCGGCTATAGTGTTGATTCGCTTAAGGCTAATAATTATTGGTTCCCTTTTGATTCGGTGAAATACTAGATCAATAATAGTAGTACTGTTCGGATCAACGACTTTCATCTTTTTCTATTTAAATTGCGAGCCTTTTAAGAAAAAGAGTGATAATTTCAATGCTTATTCGAGAATCAAATTCTTCGTTATATTTGAAACTTATTTTGTTTAATTATATTTTGTTTTATAAGATTTAATGGTAAGAAATCAATCACTTTTAATGATATGGAATCAAATAATCTCTCTTTTTTAATTGATAACTAATAGCAAAATCTCATTGAATAGTAATGTTGAATCCATTTTCTATACTAAGTCAGAAAGTAGTTTAACTTCATTTGCACGAAATCTGATTGGAATAAAGAATTGTGGGATTGAATTATAACAGGAAACATAATAAAGCAATAAAAATGTTTTTTTGTTCCTTTTTATTATTCAATCGTAAATGTTTGGTAAATGATAGAGTTATGGAACGCAATGCTAATGTTACACCAGAATAAATAGAAATAATTTCAATTTTGCACTTTGTTCTCTATTTTGGCGCCGACTTATCAACAACTTTTGATAAAATGAACAGTTTCTCATTTTAATCATTTTAAATTTAATTGAAAGCATAATGAAGACTACCATTTGATCCATACTTTTATGAGTTATTATCCAAACTTTAAACTTACAAATTTTATTAACTGACCTGTACTTAAAATTTCATTGAAATCAGCCTTATTCGAAACCTTGATTTTTTGAGGAGTTGAGTTTGTATTGGCTCTTCTCTATCGATATTCACTTAGAATGATTACCTTTATATTATTAAACCATTTACAATATGACCGTAAACAATAAACTAAGTCCATAAATAGTAAGATTCTAAACTAGATGCAAATGGATATTGAATCTGATTCATAATTTGTTATTTTTATTATCACTTTTATGATGATTATCTTTCTTTACTTAAATATATTCTCATATTTAAAGTTAACAATAGAAAAAGAGAATAAAAGAAAGAGATAGATTAAAATACTCTTCATGTAATGTTATCATATCGTACAGAATAGGCACTAATTTGAAACTTTTACGACACACCAATTTTCAATTCGTCAATTGTTTATCCGCACGAAAAGCGGATAACAAGCGATTTTTGATATAGGGTTCTGTACTCTATTCTTGTGAATAGAAGTTCAGATTCATTTTATTTTTGGGTTACACCGATTTCTATTTCACATGTCATTATTTATTTTCATGACTAAAAATACATTTATAACCTGCTATTATGTTTTACGGCTTGTTTCGTGAATAAAATATCGATTTGAAGAATCGCATTTCAAAAATTCATTTTATTATATTAAATATTAATCCTTTTTTATTGTCCAAATTATCAATATAATAATGTTTATTTTGCTTTATTTGTCTTACCTAATGCATCACGTCATGTTTTTTATCTATTTGCCTGTGTAATTTCATATCACCGAATTCCGCTTCACCGAATTTCACTTCGTCGAATTTCACGTCGCCCAAAAAGCTTATAAGGCTTTGTTTCACTTTTGAATGCTCTTTTATTTAACATTATATTCTAATCAATAAAGATTTGTGGAATGATAATGCTTTTCGAAAATTCAATTATAAATAAAATGAATTTTGATTATTTTAGTTTGAATAAGTAATTTTTTCTGTACTTAAACAATTGAAATCTAATAATTCAAATACATTTCTGACTAAGGTCCGTTTATCACCTTCAGAACTCTTAGATGAAATCCGATGGGAATATAAGTTTTTTATTTAATATTTCAATCAAACAAACAAAGTTTTGGCCATATTAAAGATATCGTAGAAATAATGAGAAAATTGGGATTGTTAACAAAATCTTATTATAATCAAACTCACACTATTTAAATTTATTTTGATCAAATATTCTCGTATTAAATAATCTCACTCGATAGGCTCTTAAATATTCATGAATTATTTTGAGTTTTATAATAGAGAAAAAGAAAAGTTTTTTACACCATTCATTTGAAATGAAAATTAGTTGAGTTATATTGGGATAAAGTCTCAAAAAATGAATGTATTTATAAGTCATATAAGTTGTTTCGGCGTAATGAACTACAGCAATGTGAAATTTGGCAAAGTAAATCTGGGCAAATTGAGAAGACACCTGCGTCGTATGTACCGTAGTTCTATTCTACGATTTAAAATAATTAAGATGGAAAAGTTGTTTTAAATTGAAAATTAACATTAATTTGCATGAAGAGCTTCATTAGACCAAAGCTGATAGTTATAAATAAACGCATATTATTCGGAAAAAGTCAAAGAGTTTTCGGCTCACATTATAGAACTTTATCTACAGGTATTAAAGCCTGAAACAGTTTTAGGGTTCATTAAAAGCATGATCGTTTCATTCAAAACTAATTTGTTTATTAAACGCATTTATTCTGGCTATTTATGAGTAAAATTTTCATATAATGGTTGTCCTGTTCTGCAGTTATTATCTTCAAATTTAATACGCATTTCTATCTAACTTTCATAAAAAGATTTAAATTAAGTTAAACTAATCAGTATTGCACGGAATGATTGCATTTATTCTGAACAATTGCAATTTGATCGGCAATAGTATATGTTATTTGCTAACTATATATGGCTATTATGATTATTCCTCTTTCAAGAAATGATCGG
>JAQFXV010001123.1:0-15228 GCA_034694065.1 Camisia spinifer
GTTACGCTTTGGTTACGCTGAGCCTTGATACCCACCTACCCTATTCAGCGTAACGTAATTAATGTATGATGCCTAAATCAAAAATTACCGCAATTTAATTATATTTTTTTGTTTAGATTTTGGCAATAATTTTATTCAACATAATCCGTGGCATAAAACAGAATAAAATTAATAGAATTAAATTAATAACAAAGAATAAACTTCAATTATAGTTAATTTATTTTTAAATTCAATTCAATTTAATAACAATAAATCTTTAGTCAATAGCTATAATTCCAATTCGAATAATTTGATAAAATAAATAATCTTAAAATGTTTTAAATAAGCTTAAAATATAAATTATTTGAAAACTGAACAAAACAGTAAATTAAACCAAAGCTACAGTAAATCGAGATCAACATCAATGGCATGAATGGATATCTTTCACAAATCCTAAACAAATAACACGTTGAATAAAATAATTGAATCGGTATTAAACTAATTAAATAAATTGATTCAATTTTATTCATTAGAGGCAATTGAATGATAAATTTGTTCTCAAATTTGTATTGATTTGTAATCTTATGTCGTATTTCTAAGCTTTTGAATGAATAAACACAATAAATAAGAAGTATTAGAATTTTAGTTAAAGTTTCCGCTTCTTTATAGAGCAATGGAAAGAGAGAGAAATGTCCGACAACTGAAATTATATTAAATATTTTAGCGTCTGATTTAGTAATCATTGCAATTGGTGTTAACGGAAGTGTAATTAATATAATAGCTTTTTCGTGTACATGCCATCCAAATATATATGAACTAAAAGCACATATTATTACACATCTAATAAATAATATTTGAGATGTGTTTTGATGACTCCTTTTCCATAAAAGGATTAATGATGGCTAAAAAAAACATTTATTTAATTGATTATAATTCAATCTAATATTAATAGTTATAAAATGATGAGTTTCTCACCGCAATTGCAAGTAAAACACATATTAAAGTAATGATTGGCGTTATATTGAATAGAATTTGATGTTGATATTGTTGAACGAGTCCACTCGTCATCGTTGAGTTGGATTTTGATGTCTTCAAAATAAGACTTAAACCCTTATCCATTCCATTATATAAAGCCCAGAAATTTGGCGCCCAATAAGCATGACTTAATCCTCTTTTAAATGGAAATAATCGTGAGATGATTTGATTTAATTGTCCGATTGCTATAAATGGACCGAAGGATACAATAAAAACTGACCCAACAATTAGAGCCAGTTTTCCAAAATTTTTTAACTTAAAATTCAAATGTCGATCAAAACAATAATTGCGTAATAAATAAACAAAATATGCGGGAATTATATAAATATAGATATGTTTCATGTTTAATAAGATAGAGAACCAAAAGGATGACTCCAACTCTCGCTTTTGAATCATTCTCGCCATCGATAATAGCATTAAACCACTCAATAAACCATTATATTGAAAGTGAATGTGATCTATAATTAATAATCCAGGATTCCAAAGAAATAGCATCGCAAGCATTACATTTGGATGAAACCATTGATCATAAATGTATTGTTTGGGAAAACGTGTCCTTAATTTAGTTATTATTCGACACCATTGAAGTGCTCCATAAAAGTAGAAAATGTCACTTAAAATAACAGTTAATCTTTGAAATATAATCGTCTCATCACTAATATATCCGTTTGCGCTTATTTTCAACATATTTTTATCAAAATATTGAGCAATTTGTGATAAACCAAATTCAAACCATGCAAAAAGTGGTGGATAATCGAGAGTCCATTCAGATGTTGACTAAATATTTTTAAATTATTCATTAATTTCAGAACAATTAAACTCATATTATTCTTAAATTAATACTGATTTTTGTTGACTTTAACTCATATTTAATTATAAATAAAATTAAGACGAATTCTTAATTAAATAGAAGTTATGATAAGCTAATAATGAATATAAAATATAATTTACTTCATAATACCATTTAGAAAATGGTAAATTATATGTTATTGAAAGCCAATTGCGATGAACTTCGAAATCAGTTGAATGACTATTAAAAGGAAAATAAATCAAATTAAAGCATACAATAAAAGTTAATATAGTTTTAGTTGTTCTTTAAATGAATACTCACTACGAAGGGATTAATAATAGTTTAATAGCTGTCACACATAAAGCAATTGACCAATACTTATAATCATTTAAATATGACATCATTTGATCGTCACTTGATTTGGTTCGAGATTTCATTATCAAATAATTATTAATATTATTATTTATTTCAATTTCTTATTGTTTCTGATAATCAATTAGTTTATAAATAATCAATTTTTAAAGATTTGAACCGATGACTAATTAAACTAATAAAAAGGTATCTTTATTTAGATTAATAAATAATTTTTTCAATGTTTGATTCAATTCATAACTTTTTGATTCAATTTATCGAATCTTTTGATGAAATATAAATATGTTATTAATTGAGTTAATAATTAATATTTTAAATGCATTTCAGTTTTGAAACTTTTTGTGGGATATATTGAATAAAAGTATTTATAAGTAATTAAAGTTTAAATAAAAATTAATTTCAAAATAAGATGAATTATTAATAAATGTAGAAATGCTGGCAATATATCGATAACTAATAGAAATTAAATTCGATTAAAGATAGATTTTATTGAATAGATCAGTATTCGTTTCGATAATCGTCAATACAATATATAAAAAGTTTAAATTAAATGAAAACGTATGCCATTAATTTTGATGATTTGGCCTATTATTAGATAAAACATTTGGATTTAGACTTATTTACTAAATATTGTGATAGATTTGTTGTCAATGTTTCCATAGAAACGCCTTTTAAACTATAAATATTGACATTAGGAGGCATTCGATGGCGACATATCTTTCAATGCAAACTATTTTATCATTTTAACGATTATACAAATCATTTGATAAATAACTAATTATTAAAACTATAATAATTTGAGATTAAGTTTAGTATTGATTGTTTAAATTTATAAATAATGGGTATATTCGGAGCTAATTCTGCTTTCGATCAATTAGTTGGTAATTATTATTATTAATGAGTTAACAAAATATCAATTTCAATAATATTGATATATTTATAGATATATTAAATAATTATATTTGAATTTAATGTAAAATAACAGAAAAGGCGACTTCAGAGGCGAATACTGGAGACGATTGGGCTTTAATTATGGAAATATGTGATCGAGTGGTCACTGAAAATAATGGTCCGAAAGAGTGTATGAGAGCTATAGTTCGTCGACTCAATAATTCAGTGCCAACTGTTGTAATGCAATCGTTAACTGTGAGTCACACTATATTCACACTATTGTAGTCACTATAGAATATACAGTACATTCAATATTTACAATCCATTATTATTACATTATTATTACATTTAGTTATGCAATAATCTTATGATTAAACAATTATACATTCAAATACATATTTAAATGTTAGTTAATTTATATCATTTTCTTTAATATTAATTCAAATAAATTATATTATTATTAAATATATAGTTATTGGACGCGTGTGTCAGCAATTGTGGCAAAAATTTTCATTTAGAGGTAAATATTTATCATTTATTAATAATAAAATAATTATTAAATTAATTGCAATCAAAATATTAAGACTAAATAAGTCTTATTATAACCTAATGTCATAATAATGATATTCAATTAAAGTTGAAGTTAATAATAATTATTTACAATTTTAATGTAATAAATCAATTATAAAATCAATTATCAATAAATTAATATTAATTAAAATAATTATTATTATTATAATAATAAGTTAAGTAGAAATAATTTAAATATAGGTTTAGTCTTAATATATTCTCAATAATCTATCGATAATTCTTTTCTAAAGTTAATGGAATTAAAAATAATTGTTTTAATTGAATAACAATAGGTTTGTTCGCGTGATTTTGAGTCAGAAATTCGCAAATTATTATCGAAATCACACCCAAAAGTTAGTGAAAAATTGCGTCTTTTGATTAAAAAGTGGGCTCAACAAGAATTTAAAAACGATCCACAATTAAGTCTAATTCCATCGCTTTATAATAAATTGAAAAGTGAAGGAATGGATTTCAATTCATCAGAACCTCAAAAGAAGTTGACATCACTTCCAAAGAATCCAGACGTTGTCACCAGTTCTCAAGAAGAAGAAGATATCGCTAAAGCAATTGAATTATCTTTGAAAGAGTCTTCTTCTGGTTCTCCAAACACAACAACTAAAACAGTTTCAAACGACAAAACTAATAGTCTTTACCCGTCATTCAATTCCGAATCTATAACCAGTTCTAATAGTGCTAAAAAATCTAATGAAAAAGAATCGTTTAAAGTTCGCGCTCTCTATGATTTCGAGGCAGCAGAAGATAATGAATTGACTTTCAAATCAGGAGAAATAATTCTAGTTTCGGATAATAGGTATGCAATTAGTTATCAATTGAATCGATTATAAAATACTTGTGAACTAACTGTTAGTTAAATTTGAATATGAAGTGACACCAATTGGTGGAAGGGTTCAAATCATAGAGGAGAGGGACTCTTCCCCTCCAATTTTGTTACTAACGATTTAGAGGCAGAACCAGAACCTATTTGTAAGTTTTCATATTAATTACTTTTTATGATAAACTGTATATATTCTTATAGTAAATCTTATCTTATAATCAATTGATTATGTATTTTAATAATTTAATTTGTATTTAAGACAAATTAAGTGAGAAAAAAGTACAATTTAGTGAAGAAATCAAAGTGAAAGTTGTGGAAAAAGAGCCCGAAATTGTTGAAATAGATGAAGAAAAGATTGACCGTCTCTTACATCTTATACATGAAGCGGATCCTAATGCAGAAAAATCAGATTCAGAAGAATTGCTAATTCTCGAAGGTATGTTTTGTTAATAATTTGAACTTATCGTTAATAAATTTAAATGTTAATACAGAACAATGTACAGCAATGGCTCCTCTAATTGATCAAGAATTAGAACACGTGGATAAAAAACATGCGTCTTTAACAGCAGCGAATCAGCAGTTGAACACAGCTTTGAATTTATATCATTCCCTAATGAAAGAAAGTTTTGCAATGATTAATAATAGCCCTTATTATGGGAATCAACAGATCAATACGTTCTCTGGTATTCATCAATTTGGAGCAATTCCTCAACAAAATAATGATCAAATCTATAGTAATTTGTCAAATGTTTCTAATCCTATAATATCTCAACAAATGGCACCTCAATCGACATCCTATCAAATTCCGTATTCAATTCAGGGACCAATTAATGTACCGAATAATATGCCATTAAATAGAGGTCATCCGCAATACGTTAACTCAATGTCAGGACATCAGCAAAATATTCCGCAACAATCTTTCGTTCAACCGGTTCCTACGGCAGCGATCGGTGTCTCACAAATAGAACGATATGCTGAGTATGTTTACCATTATATCAAAATTAATAGTTAAGTTACTTTCAGACATTTTTTCAATATAATTTTAGTGGAGGAACACATCAGCCATTTGTATTGCCACAAATGCCTCCGTCATCATCAGTACCGCATTCGGCTTATATGCAGATTCAGCCCAATAACTATATGATTAATGCAAATCTGACACAAACGCATAATACACAAAATCCAAATCAAGCTCCACTTCAAATGCAATACGCCGTTAGTCAGAGTTCAGCCCAACCCCCAAAAGCGCAAATTTTATAAATTTAAACAATATTATCGATTGATTTAATTGTATTATATATTTGCAAAAAATTATTATTATCAATACTTACTATTATTTATATTATATTAATATTTGTATTTTTAACAGAATTTAAATCTAAATGAGTTTCCAAATATTGTAAAACTTTGTGAAATAAAAATTGAAATAGTTTTAAGTGAATTATCATGTTATTCAATGCTAGCAATCAATAGATTCAATTCAACTTTTCGTTAAATAAATGATTTTAGGTCTCATTTTGATGAATTAGTCATTGATTATCTCCAGAACTCATAAATGACTGCTTTAATGCCTTCATTACCCGTATTTTTATAATCAAAATTAAAAAATAAATAATTATTTAAAAATAAAATAACTTCAAGTTGTTTTGAATTTAATGGAAAGTTAAATAATTTAGTAAAAGTTTAGGTGAAAATATCGATATTTTAAACAAATTTATTGGCAATAAAAAAAATTAGAAATGAGTTAAATTATTATTTAAATACAACGGTTGAAAGCATTGCTCCCAAGCATTGAACGATGTTATTAGTCATGAGAACGTCAACATTCTCTTCAAGATGTCTTTTAGGGTCTTGTTTGCCAACATTTTTAATGGCCAACTGTTCAGCAGTCAATTTGTCTTCTTCTTCAACAGCTTTATTATAAGCTTTTGCTAAGTCTAACATATCTATAACAGTCTTTTCATTATTAGCGCAGTGATCGTTATAATTTTGAAGCATAAGACCATCGATCCAACTCTTCTTATGTAAGTTAAGTAACATTTTCTGTTCCAATTCATTCTTACGATAATTAATAGCAATTGAATAATAGTGTCGATTAAGTCCATGAATCAGCGCTTGAATCGATGGCTTATTCAGATGACCCAAATTGCTGGTCGTCTGACGCGGTTCTTGACCCAAAACCATCATATTTGGATTAATCAATCGAAAAGCATCGATAACTACCTTTCCTTTTACACTCTGTATCGGATCTATTACTACAGCGACTGCTCTTTCAGAAAGTGCTTCAAAACTTTGTTGTGTATTAATATCAACGCCTGAAAGCCAACATCCGAACCCTGGATGTGAATGATACCAACCGACTACCATTTCTGGTCTACCCGTTTGTTTCAACATATCCAACATTTTTGCTTGAAATACAGGATCCACTGCTTCAACACTTACGCCCTTTTTGTTGTAATTTAATATATTTGAATATTAATAATATAGTAATGATATGTAATAATAATAGTAATAGAATGTAATAATATGGTCATACAGTGCCGGACTGAGGCATTGCGAAAACATCAATAACACGAACTGTATAGTCGTCGACGAATTCTCCTAACATAAGACCCATTACTTCCATCGGAACGCCAGCCCGACCGTGTTTTAACATTTTTAATAGAGCTAAAGATGATATATAGACTTGTTCTGCAGTGTCCACAACCGGTCCATCATTTGGAGCTGAAGACTAAATCACAAATTAACAATTCATTTATTTATTTGTCAAAAATATTATTAAATTTAATTTAAATAAAATATAAATGAAATGATGACAGACTTGTCCCAAACCAGACAATCCTCCGCCCAATCGTAACAATCTTTCCATTTGTTATATTTATTTTCACTAAAAACTAATTAAATGATTTAGTTTTATAAACTTATTATACGTTCAATTTTGAAAATTTTAGTTTTAATATAAAATTAAATTGAAATTGAAATTGAAACTATCGCTAATATTTCAATTGAATATTGTGTTAAATAGTATTGGTGTTGAAAGAAGTGATTCAGCGAAATATTAGGCCTTAGAAAACATTGACACTAAAGTATTGCTTTCATTCTTATGTTTTGTACTTTTTATAAATTTAAATAAATAGCTTTTTTCGAGTAATATACAGTATAAAAGTACTAAACTGACGGATAACAGTTTATAATAAACTGGGTTTCTTATGTTTTATTATTTATGTATTAAATTACACTAAAGTTTTAATAAATAATTTATTTTAATTTATTTAATGAATGGACTTTTCAAAAGTAAAACATTAATTTTTCTTTTCTAATTGAATTTTTTTTCAGAATCAAATGATAATTAATATTGATATACTCTATACTTGTTTACCAAAATATAAAGTTTTATTTTTCATTCAGATTTTAATTTATAGTTTAATTGAAACCCTATTATTAGTATTTAAGTCACACATCAATTACATCATAATATTTTGAATCATAATATTATTGCAATTTTGCTTCACTTTTATAAGTTTGAATTGAGAAAAACTATTTAACTTAATAATAAAGTTAGGCTAATAAATAAAATTAAATAAATATTCAATCATTAAATCAAAGAATTTATTGCAATAATAATGCATTTATTGCTCACAAAACAGTTAGTTATTAATAAAATATTAATGAGACGAACATTTATGTCAATTAATTATTTTACAAATAGTAATATTATTGATAAAAGATTTAATTCACAATTATTTAATTGTAAATTTGAAAATCATAACAATTTGTATAAATGTGAAGAAATTTGTAAAAGAAATATAAGAACCACTTCTCATATAAAAGTATTCATTCATTTAATTAATTTTTTTCAATAATTTGTTAATTATTAATTATTTGATTTTAGTTTCCGATTGAGAACTATTCTCCATATGATTCAGTCGATGGTATTATTTATAAAATAAGACGAAAAATTGGTTTAACAACTATTCCTTTATATGTATTTATTTTATTAAAAATTAACTTTTAAAGAATTAATAATAATTTAATTAATAAGCGATTAAGACAGTCGAGCGGTTACTTATACGAGTCGTGTACGGATTCAATTCAAATCGAAAACTTTTTTAATTGTGAGACAAGTTGTTAATCAAATGTTAAACAATTCAACTTATTTAATAAATTAATAATCGCTTAGATTGTAAACTACCCGACACTTATCTTTCATGGTTTTTAGTCACGGAATTGCATGTCTGGTAATCAATGAAATTGTTTTTTATTTGTGATCACTATTAATAGTATCACTTCTTATAAAATATTGTTTTCAGACTAACTTATAAATATTGAAATATATAAATAGGATGTGTATGACTAGAGCTATGATTGAAGGAAAAGAGGGTCGAGTTATTAGAAATGAAATCGTGGCCCGAATGTGGGAAGACTCACAAATCAGACTCAAAAAACTTTGTGTAATTATTATTTAACATTTATTATACACAAACTTTTCAAACTATTATTATTCAGATATTTAGTTTTTATTAAAACATTTATAGAATAATTAATCTTAATTTAATGTATAGCATATCTCGCCATCAGATCTTCGAAATGGTTTAGAAGATCTTTTGCAACAATTTCAGGCCTCAATCTTTTCTTATGATGAAGTAATTATCAATTTTTATTAATATTTATTCTCAAATAAGCTAAAGTTTTAATAACTAATTATAAGATTTATCACTTAATTTGATACTAAACTTAATTTTATTCAATGGCAAAAATCTTTTCCATAGTTTATTGTTTAGAATAAAGTTTATTTAAACTTAATTTTCGTTACAATTAAATCGAAGGAATTTAATATTGTATAAACTTTTTAAACTTTAGGGATTATTAACAGACGATAGAAGCCTTGCGGCCGCACTTTGGAGAATACTATTTACTTATGAATCAGTTGATCCACAAATATTAGAAACTATGGTTTCATACATACGAACGCAGGTATTTATCATTCAATTCAACCAATATTTTAAAAGGAGAATCAATAATAATTTGTATAATATATTCACTTTAATTAACAACATTTCAATTATATCCCAACAAATTGTTTTGACAATTGCTTTATTATTATAGATATTTAAATAATAGCGAATTATTTCAATTCATAGCTCAATCACTTGACAACTATCGAAAAAGAAAAATTTCTTTTAGATGGAAAAATTGTTTGGAAAGAATTTTCTCCTCTTTATCCATAATCAGATTTGATGAATAAATTTTAATTTAACAATTATTTATATCAAATATTAACTTATAATTCTAATTAAAGGTTCAATTTTTTTTGTCTCAATAAACTTTTAATTAGTGAATCATATAATATATAAGATAAACGTGTATTTTGAAAGTTTTGAATTCAATGTAAAGTTATTAAAAAGTATTTTAAGGTTTAGATGTTTGCCTTCAATTAGTCAAAAGTATATACTATGCAATCATTTCTTCGAATTTCATCAAATTTATTGTCCTTGTAATGTGTTATCTATACTTTTTTTAGATAATTTTGCGAAATAAGAGCCTATTTCGATAATTCTATGTCTGTCTGTCTGTCTGGGCTTTAGATTCTGACCATATCTATAATGTATTATCAAAACCATTAATTTAAAATAAATGATGGCTTAACTTATTATTAATTAAATAATTATAGTTTATTCTAATAGAGTTTAGCATTTAGTTTATGATCGCATTAATATGTAATTCCGTTCTAAACTTTATCTCAACTTTATTATAACAACTTCACGTTCGCCTTCAAATTTTTAGAATCAAAGTAAAAATCTAAAAATTCAATAGAATGTTAAATTCAGATTATGATAATTAAATTTTAATTTCAACGGAGAATTAAAATATGTGATCACAATTTCTCTATCTATTACAGTAATCTTTGTTTACAATCCAAATATGAGTCCATATAAATGGTAATCTTGTTTATGGATTGACGTCTAATGAAAGAAATGATTGGTAGTTAGAAAGTTGTCCTTGTATTTGACAGATAGAAAAGCACTTTACAACAGACATTAATAGCTACTTCAAGTTAAATACTCACTAAAGATAAAATTCATTTCTAACTATTTGATAATTGTTTGAAAAAAATATTATTTTCAACAGACATCTGAATTCAAAGTAAGAATTAATTATATTTTTTCAATAAATGAATCGAATGAATAAAAGTTATGATATTCTGGTTTAGGTTGAGTTGTATTTATATTAAAATCTCTAATTTGTTGTATATCTCAATTTGAGTTGAGTTCTCTGTTTAATCACTGAATAAATAATTATTCTCTGATTTTCTCAATAATTTAAATTTAAAATCGACAATTAATTCATTGATTTAATTCTTTTTTAATAATAGAAAGTTATATAAAATACCTAAATCAATCAATAATAGATTCAGTTTATTATTCAATGAGCTCACAGTTATTTATTGAAAAATGAATAAGTTTCAGTTTCAAACAATTAAATGAGTATAACTTAATTGACTCAAATAGTTTTTGAATTTTCGGGTAATATTGCTCCGTATTATTTTATTTTGAGCACTGATTCCCCAAAAATGCTCTAAAAGTATTTTAAGAGAAGTATTCTCAAAATATTTAAGTTTGTGAAAGTTTGAATATGAAAACAATTAAACGGTTCAGAAATTCTTATTTGGGAATTAAAATCGCCTGCGATTGAAAACTACATTATTTGTACGTAATGTAAATGAAGTTGTAAATTGGGAATTGATCTGAATGAGCTGAAAATTCGGGTTTGAATGCGACTGAGACGGAACAAAACCTCGGTTTTCCCAAAATAATGAAGTATCTTCTCAAGTGATATGAATCACAAATTTTTACATTTAATCATTTCCAAACTTATCAATCAATTAGAAATCGAAACAATTTAAACCCCTAACACACGTATTAACGTATGATATATTGCAATGAGAAGTGATGTATTAGAATAAAATGATTGGCAAAAACAGTTTCAACTATGTTCAGAGCGAACTAAAATGCATGGAAAAAGATGTGAACGCGATTCATATAAAATTGTGATACCGGACAGCAAAGGGTATGGTCTGGAATACAATGGTCAACATTAAAAACCTCTAAAAATTTCAGTGAATCAGTCGAATGAGTGAACGATAAAATTATTAAAATTTGGGAGCTATTAATTTAATTGAAATTAAGTCAAAAGAATTAAATTCCAATTTATTGTTAGGTTTTCCGTTTAAAAGTGAAAACTTAGAGTCAGAACTTTTAGTATAATCTGAAACTTAATAAATATTCACACTATATATAAATCAAAAAATTAGATTTAAAAAAAAATTGTAATTAAAATCCGATAAGTTTTGACCCCATCCTTCAATGTGAAACATAACCCAATTTGAAAGAATCCCTCACACACTCCCATCCCTTGAAAATTGAGCATATGATGAAGTTGTGAAGTTTGGTCCATTTTATATCTATTTTTGTGATTTTCATTAAGAATGAAGGTTTCAATTCTTTAACTTATAAATGTTTTCCCAAATATGAAATGAGAAAGTTAGTGATTCAAAAAGAGTTTAAACCCAAAAATGGTTGGCGCGCATACTGTCTCATATCCTTATACTGCACTTTTATTGAATATCTTACATAATCAAAGTTGTAGTAACTTTACTCATATTACTATAATACTAACTTATTGGTACTTAAGTAACAGTTACTACACTTTTATAGCATTCGAGTTCAACCATTTTCACACATTTTTACACAAACTTCTGACGCAATATTTTCGATTCGTATATTTGAGTAAAAATATTAATTTTTTTTCATATTTGATTGGATTTGTTTGTAGTAAAGATTTGATTATTATGGCATCGATTCCTTTCACATCGTTTAGTACAGTAAAAGTTCACCAAACTATTAAACAACAAAAAGATCATCAGAAAAAGTTTGGTGCAAATGAACCAAACGATGTCTCACACTCTAAATGTATTGATAATTCTTGATATTAATATAAACTTAATATTGAAATGAATTGATATGTATTTAAGATAATGATCGGACACAACCTAAATATAATTCAAAGTATATGAAGAGTGTTTGGGGTCTTTACAATCGTTACGCTCCACAGGCTTTTCAGAAAAATGAAGAGTTGAAGAATGCACACAAAGTCATGACCGCCTCATCCAATGCCAAGTATTCATTATTTTATTCTTTGGTTTCTATCAAATTATTCAATAATTTATGCCTAAAAATTATTTTTATTTCTTCTATAGTATGTTCCAAAAGTCCATTGACTAAGAAAAAAGTTTTAATTATTGAAGCTCGAGCTTTGCCTTAGAGTTGAGCGTTTAAGACATTATAATCTCGCTGACCAATAATGTAAAACAATTTGCTTAGTCTACGGACTTCGGGAACGGTCTACAGAGTAAATAACAAATAGTCAATTAAATTGAGCACAGAATAAACTATTGTCACAGTAATAAATACTTATTCCCAATACTTTTATTCAATTTTATGTCAAAAGACATTCAAGTATTGAGAAAAACTGAAAGCCATAAAAAATCAGTGCTTTTCATTTAAACTTAAAATAGTTTAATATAAAAACACAGATTATTTTTGTTTTGGGTTTTCTCATAAATTACAAAAATATTTATTTGGCAAAAAAGTTCACATCAAGTGTTAGGAATTGAAGGATAAGTCACTTATTCTTTGAGAAGTAATTTCTCGGAATAAATCCAATGGATTTCCACAAAAATGATTCTCAGTCCTAATTCTGATATATTATTGAACAAAAAGACATATCGTATAATTACTATATGATTACTATAAATGTTTTACTTAATACAATACCTCATTAATAAACTATTTCTATTTTTAATTTACAGCGTGTTTAATGTTGGCAATGGTGGGGCGGTTTAATTGAAGTGAGTTTACATTATCAATGCTCAACATTATATCTAACAATTATTTAATTCAATTTATACAGTATTTCGATATATTATACTAAACTTTTTCTAAATAAAACAGATTTGAGTTTTTATTTTTTTTATTATGCCTTCAAAATAAATATTAACTAATAATAAGAATTCAACAATTAAATGCTTTGCTTAATCATAATTTAAATTTATGATTTGTGAAAAGAAAGATTTTTGAAATTCGAGATAGCATTTTATATGGAAATACTTTTAATTTTCAATTCATATTGTTTAATATTGATTCTATCACTTCCATTAAATTATATATTAAGACTTGAGAACCCATTAAAACAATGTCAAATTATTTGATTCTATGGATATATCTCAAAATCGTATGACTGGGGAATTAAATTGTCCTCAATTTCAAATGACAATTTCAAAATATAAAATTATCCCAAAAATTAAAGTGATATATCATTTTAAAGCTTATTTATCTGGTAATCTTTTAAAACAATCAAAATAATTATTCAATCATTCGTAACAAAAATTTACGCTCATTTAAAGATAGATATAAGGATACGCGCTGGCGATTCTTTAAATCACAGCAAAATTAATCTTTGACTCACGGACTAAAGATAGTTCCTACCATCCGGTTATCAATTGTGATACATTGTTGGATTCAGAACACCGTCCTGATCAAAATAATACAAAAATCAAGTTGATCCAACCAGAAACTGACCAGTTGCCGATAAAATAAAATTAATTTTAACTGCTCAGTGTTCGTTCAGGAAATGCTTCAAAAGTAATTGATCGCTTCCAAACTATCATTTTACCAGAAAATCATATATTAGAGGCTTCAAATTTGAATTTTGAAAAATCTATATTTAATTGGGGTAAATTCTGTGTTTTTGCCCAATTTAGTTCCATTTCTTCACTCAAATGCTACTCTCTGAGAATATATACTTGAATTTGCAACCCTTCCTAATCACTCACTAGCTTTTTGATTATGAATTTTTTGGGGGTGTTATCAAACAATGAGTTGAGACGAATGTAATTGCGATCGAAACATATGAAGAGAAACAAAAGAGCTTAGCATTTTCCGGAAAATGTGCCAACACCTAAATTCATGTCTGACTATTTACCAAAATTTTTGTTTTGTATGATTTAATGATTATTTCGATAAAAGAAAATCATAAACAGATAAATAAGCTTTAAAATGATATATAATCCTATATATTTATATTTAACATTCTAACTGGAGGACAATTTCATTCCCCAGTCCTTAATAAGTGCATTTATCTGATTGATTGTTTCCGCAAAGCATTTAATTTTTGCTAAATTAGTTTTAGTTCAGTTGTTTAGCCCTTATTCTTGAAATAACTTTTGATTAACTTTTTTGAAATATATTTTTGATTTATTTTAGGCCATAATTTCCTTTTGATCATAAATACATCTCATGATCTATTGCATCAAATTTTGAGAACAACAATATGAATAATTTTTAAAATTTGTGGAAATATGGCTTCAAGTGTTTCGAAAATTTATTCTCGTTTTGGATAATTAACCAGTCGATGAATATCTTTTCGACAAACAATTAAACTCATCAAAAATTTTACTTTTTAAAGAACAATTTTTTTTATTAAATTTTTATCTGTTTTTATTAACTATTGATTTGATAATAAATTTATTGTATAGAAGATTGAATAAATATTCAAGTGATTAATTACTTTTAACTTAATTTTATAATAAAATAATAGATTTTAATTTTGTTACGAATCTAACAAGGAATGTGTGCGAAACGCCTCTCGCCTATCAACTAACCACTTATTTTGCAAAATCAATTATTCACTATGTTCC
>JAQFXV010001124.1:0-15228 GCA_034694065.1 Camisia spinifer
AAGGCATTGAACATTTAAAAACAAAATACTTATTCACAGACTTATTATTTGACTCATTTATTAATTATGAGTTTCTGATCGATTAAAGACTTTTCAAAAAAGATTACAAGTCTCATCAAAATGACTATTGAGTTTAACTGCAAGCCTTTCTTGCAGATACTGTACATTATAGGAAAAAGTAATTATAAGTTCTTAGTCTACTGTTGGATAAATCAATATGAAATGTTTTTTAGCATTTTTAACTGTCAATAAGCTTTCCATTCTTCGAAAGTTTGAGAGCTTATTTTGATTGACTAACAAAATGCTTTTAATATATTTATATAAACCAGAGTTCAATTTGATCGTTGTTTTGTCTGAATCGTTGCTCTAGAATTTTTCACTCATTTCTCTTATTTCTTGTCAATCAATCATCCAATAAGTAGTTTATTTTAAACTCTTTATGTTATCACTCAATCAATTTGTGATTAATTTGATAATAATTTCGATTTATGTAAAATTGCAAAGTTTTATAAATTTGATTCAATCTGTTCTCAACTACTAATTTAAAACGAATTTCAATTTTTGTAAAAATCTACATTTATCCCAGGATTGCAACAATAATTCTTAGTTAGGTTTTAAAAATAAACATTTGCATGAAATTGAGGTCAATCGGCTTTGAAATGTTTGCAACAAATTTTTAGTGCTTTGCTTTTCATTTCAGACAAGATTTATCAGTTTATCATTTATTTTAATCGAAAAGTTCTATCTCTGGAAACTTGAAAAACTTGAAAAGGAATTTTTAAAAACTAATTTTCGAACAAAATTAATAATAATTAAATAAAGAATAAGTTTCAACTTTTTTAATAAGTGAAAAATGGCTTTATTTTAGTTCTTTTTAGCCAAAGCTGTGAGCGGTCAGTGTTTAGACCTTAATCAGGGCTTTAAGTTAATTAATTAAAACAAATTATAAAATTAACAATACTTGAAATAAGACTGAATTATAACAATAGATAAGTATTTATATAATTAGAATTTACGGTAGTTATAAAATATAGAAAACATTCAACAGAATTTCTAAATTGGTATCGTTTTCATCAAATATTAATGAAGTGGACTTATATTTCTTTTATATTTTCTTACTATAGTATGATATATGAGTAAAGATACACAAACTTTATTCAATTCTGATTTATTGTTAAATAATCCATAAGTTGTAAGTTTAGAATTCAATTTTCTTAAAGTTCAGGTATAAATATATAAAAGCTATGAAGAATACTGTACTCGATTTACCTGTACTTTTATTTTTCAATCAACTTCAGTTTCGAATTAATGCTTCAAAGTATCGAACATTCATAATAACTTATTAAGTCTTCAATATTAAATGCCCAAAATTGTTGTAAACTTGATTATTTGGAGTAATAAAGTTAGAAAGAAATTGATTTCAATACAATAATACCGTTTAAACTATAGAAACTCAATTACAATCAACAATATATTTAATGAATAAACAAACATTCAAGTCTTCATCAAATTCTATTTCAATGAGGTGTGAATTTCAAAATTAATCAGTTATAAGTTATTGAAACATACATTTGTGTTCATAAAATGTGAGGAATTTTTTTTTACTTAACCACACAATGACTTAAGTGGACATATGTTTGTGCACCGACTGCTGCCTTCATCAGCACTAATCAGTCAAGAAAATACTCAATTCTCTATTAATCATTAGTCAAAAGTAACTAAACTTAAACTAAACTAAACAATAACCACCAAAAACAGATAATTGTCTAAATTAAAGATAAAATAAG
This sequence comes from Camisia spinifer, assembly GCA_034694065.1. Classification (NCBI taxonomy): domain Eukaryota; kingdom Metazoa; phylum Arthropoda; class Arachnida; order Sarcoptiformes; family Camisiidae; genus Camisia; species Camisia spinifer. Next base: position 1,788 of record JAQFXV010001124.1, read on the forward strand.
CATTCGATCTCCAGTTTCTCTGAGGATCACTTCTGTGAAGCAAAGGCACAAATAAGAGTCAATTTAAATTTTTGACTTATCAGTACTGATGAAGGCATCAGTTGATACACAAACATATGTCCACTAAAACCATTGGCTACATAAAAAAGTTGTGAATAAGGAATAAATTCTTGATATTTTATGAAATGTGTTCACAAATACAGAACATTGAATGAAATACATTTATGTGTTTAGTCGAGAGAATTGATGCCAAACAGAATATCTGTTTTGAAGTGAATTTAACTTTGTATTTATAGAACAAGATATGTCACAGGGATTTGAAGCTCGAAAATATATTACTCGATGAAAAAGGAAACGCAAAGGTAAACAATATTTGATTTGTGTTTCGTTCAAATTTATTTTAATAAATCGTTTGTTTCGAATCACAAAAAGATCGCTGACTTCGGACTCTCCAATGTTTTCGATGACAGACATTTTTTGCAAACATTTTGTGGAAGCCCTTTATACGCATCGCCAGAAATAGTGAAAGGAAGCCCTTATTATGGACCTGAGGTTTAATAGATTACTATGAATATAGGACTAGAAAATAAGTAATTGTTGTAAAATAATAGGTCGACTGCTGGTCACTCGGAGTTCTGTTGTATACTTTAGTTTATGGTGCGATGCCTTTCGATGGAAGTAATTTCAAACGACTCGTTAAACAGATCTCTGAATCGAATTATTTTGAACCCAAAGAGAAATCGGGTTCGTTTTATTTGAAATAGAAATGAATGTTTCAGACTTTAGATAATAATAATAATAATAATATTGTAAATGATTGTATTTTCAGACGCTTCCGCACTCATAAAACGATTGCTAACTCCAAATCCGACTAAAAGAGCCACAATTATAGACATTTGCACCGATTGGTGGGTTAATTGTGGTTATGAACACTCTTTATTACAAGTGGCTGAAGATATGGCTAATTTAACACCAGTCAGATTAGATATATTATTAGCTTTAGCCCCTGTCTCGCCTTCAGCCGAACAATTAGGAAAAAATCCTTTTGATATTTCGGAAAATAAAAATAAGGAAACAAATGATAAACCACAGGAAAGTATTGATAATTTACTGGAATCAGCGGATGATATTTCTTCGTCAAGTGTTTCCATATTAGATAATATGAAGAAACGTGAGGCCAGCGCTTCCTTTGATCAAAGTCTGACCCAATTTCCGACTCCAACACAAACTCCCAGAAAAAAGAAGACTAAAAAAAGTCCGAGTAATGATAGTTCGTCATCAAAAGTGAGTGAAGATAAACCTATTGAAACCAACCAACAAATTAATAAATTAATAAGTGATCAAACTTCTAATACTGAAATGACATCAGATATGGATCAACAAAAAGATGAGAATTTAGTTCCTATTAATGAGCAATTATGTGATACTGAAACTCAAGCAGTTGATGAAAAAGACGTCATCACACCATCTGATAGAAGTACAGAACAAATTGAAAGCCAAAATACTCAAAATGATAGTTTAGTTGATAATCAAATTGTTGTGACTCAAGACGAAATTGATTTGATTGCATCGAAACCTCAGCAATCATTCGATATAATCAATGATACGAATCAATCGAATAGAGATTTGCAATCAATTGAAACTGAGACTAAAGCAAAAGAAACGGCTCAACTTTCAGATTCTGGTAATAATAAAGAAGTTGAAGTCAACTTAGTATCAAATCAAAGCAATTTAAATGAAACGCTTGAAGTGAAAGAGTCCAAAATTAATTTAATAATTGATAAGGAAAGTGAAAAATTAAGTGCTGTTCAGGAATCAGATGAAATCAAAGTCGAAAACGATGATAAGAAGAAGATTAAAGTGAGCCGAAGTGGTAGTGGTAAAAGGCCCGGAAGACTATCAATTCCTAAGTTATGGGATAAAACACCTGAATTGGGAGAAACCTCACCCACGAAGTCATTGGATAATAAGTTAACGAATCAATCGAATGAGTCTAAAAAACCAATGGAATCGAAACCTGATAAAAAAGTGCCTTTTATTCCCGTCGGGTTCAGAGTGTCTGACGCCAAACGAGCTTTTGAAAGGCGATGTTCTGTTCCAGCAAACAGTTTACTTCAGACAAATTCATTCAACAAAAGAAGAGAATCGAAACCCAATACAGAGTTGAAAGAAGTGAGAGAAAGAGCACCAAAATTAAGTACAAGAAGTTTCAGCTTAAATGAAATGTTAGAATCGCCGAAAAAAGTTCAAGAATTAAATGTCGCACAAATCAAAAAGAAAGAAACAATTGATGAAACTGTAGAAGTGGTCAAACAAAGTAAAGTTGAAGATGAAATCACTGCTATTTCACAACAAAGTTCAGCACAAAATGAAACGAATGAAAACACATCGACAGATACCAAAACAGATAATATTGTCGACAAAAAATTATTGGCAAAAGACATCTTGAAGAAGACAATAGCAAAGGCAAAATTAATCGAAAAGCGTCAGAACTCTAATGAATCGGGCAGTAATTCTCCGGTAACAACTCCTTTAGCATCTATTGAGAACTCAGATGTTTGTATAACACAAGAGCCCTCATTCTTTCGAACTCCGCGACCGTATGTTAAGGAAGAATTACAAAAACCTACCATTGAAACTCCCATTGAAATCAAAGTTAAACCAAATTTTAATCAAAAATTCGATCAAAATCAAATTGTTTCCAAACAATCAGATTCTAAGATAAGAAAATATCCAACCGATAGAGTCATGGGTTCAGATGTAACTCAAGAAGATATAAATGAGAAAATAGATTCACCACAACCGACAAAATCAGCTCCAATAGCGCGTAGTTATAAAAAAGTCACGTTTACTAAAGACGGCGCAACTATTACTGAAACCGGGAAAATATATTCAGCCGAAGGTGTGGACGGATCTTATACTAGAGTAGAGAAGAAGAGCAAAGTTACGCATTTCCCTACAATTGAAGATGAAATTCAAAGTCATTCGAATAATAGTAACGTAAGTTTACAGCGATCTGATAGTCAAAGTTCTTCCGGATCTGTTGATATATTCGATGACATTTTTGATGATCACTGGTGTGGAGATTCTATTTTCCCTAATATGAAATCAATACTTCACGGAGTGATTGGTTCTAAAAAAGGTGGTAAAACACGTCGGAGATCAAGGGCTGAAAGTTGTGAACGAAAAAATAGTGATTGGTTTACAAATAATTATAGCTCTAAAAAAACAAATTCTAATTTAACTGATCAGGAAAGTGATAACGATGATTATGAAAACTCTTTTTCGAAGAGCGTTTGGCCTACCATTCGACCCATGGGTTCTATTTTTGACAGGTCTTCAGTATTTTCGAGACATTTCAGTAAAGAATTTGATAAAGATTTCGGCGGAATCGATGATTCAACTCATCCGTTCCATGAGTTTAACAGATCTTTAAGTAAAGATCGATCTTCTATTTCATCTCGTATTCATCCGACATCTTTCAAAGTTGTGTTCGGAACTCAACCAAGTGTTAAGAGTGGAGTCACAAACAGAGACCCATTTGAAACGGATGACGCCTTAAAAAGTTCAAATAAATTTGAAACCGGTGTTAAAAGTAAAATCGGAGACCGTTCGAAAACATGGTCTCGAGAACACGACTCTATGTTTTCTGAGAAAGAACCAAATAATTTTCCAAAACATGACAGTTTTGACTCATCGCGTAAAAGAGTAGAGCAATGGCTTCAGTCAGACAATAATGAAGAAAACGAAGAAAATGATAGAAAAGCTCCCTTTTCAATGTATGCTACAGTCGGTCCGCGAGGGGTTCGCAGATATTTGCGTACAGTTAGTAATCGTCCGAATGAAAAGCAAAGCACTGAAAACTCATCCACTAATTCTGGTGTTTATCGAAATACTTCTGATACAATAGGATCACAACAGAAAACCCCTATATATCCAAATACATGTTCAACAGTTCCGAAAGAATCAGTCGTTGAAATGAGATTTAGTTTCAATCCAACGAATTTGGATAATAACAAACCTGTAATGAATTCATCGACAACTTTAAGCGATTTGAACACTACTAGTATTTCTAATTGTCAAACAAGCTTAGCATCAGAGCCTTCAGAATGTTCTGATGAGTATCAGAGCAGTATTGTTCTGCCAGAAAGCTCTTCACTTCTCGATCAACTTCGAACACATGGCTATCGAAATATCGTATCACAACGTCTTTCTGGTTCTTCACTTTTCAGTGATTTGGATTCAAGTCAGGCAGAAAATGACACAAATTATAAAAGAGGTAAAAGTGTTTTAAACTCTTCCTCCAGTGTTCTCAATGAGAATACGGGTGCATGTGAATGCATGGACAGGACTAACCCAATGGCAACTATCACTACCGCTGCCTCTTTAGACGCTACCCATACAAATGCAAACAATAATGAACTAAAAGCTTCTCAATCTATGAATACCGCCACTCAAGTAGAGTTTGCGGACTCTCAGCTACACTTTAACACTGAAATTATCAAAAAGTCTTTTAAACAAACTATGAATCAACAGAGCTCTGAACCGACTTCAAGACCTATCACTTACAAAGAGCGTATCAATACTTATCGCGATTCACCTGAATGTAAAACCCCTTTAAATAGAAACGAAGAAAATAATAATGATATGAATTCAAAAGAAACAGTTCAGGAGAGAATTCATCGAAAAAGCTTTTATTCGCGCTTTAATGACGATCGACCGACACTCACAACTCGACAGAGAAGACGTTCATTTATAGACACTGAAGATATTGGTTCACTTCTCGAAACTAAACACTCTTCTCGCAGATCTTCAAATCTAAGTTCAAACAGCTTTCGTAACAGCTTATCATTAGACGCAAACAGTTTCATTGCACCCAAACCGCCATCAATTTCAAGTGATTGGTTTAATCGCATGGATTCCAGAGCTTCACAATTGATGGACGAATTGATGGAAAATGATAGGGTTTCCTTATTTCGTCAACAATTAAGAAACAGAGAACTGCCAGAAGAATCGTTTGAACCCCGGAGAAGATCATCTTCGTCTACCAGAAGTTCGTTCTCAACTCCGCGATCACATAAATCTGATTTTGATTCATATTTAAATACTTATTCAAAAGCATTCAGTAATAATGAAGAATCAAATCTGACTAAATTTAATAACTTATTAGAGGACATCACATCTCCAACTGAAGTATTGCGCAGAGCTATTGATATACTATCTCAAAAAGATTAAAATAAATCTTTCAATACTAGTCTTTTTTGCCTTACAGTATAGTTTACAAAAATTATCACATTTTAATAGTTTTTTAGTAATTTTATCGCTATTTTACATCAGAGTTTTGCCAAATTTGTTCAATACTTGAATATTGTTATTCGCAATGTTTGGTTAAAGTTTATTAAATGGGCATTTGTTATAAAATAAATTTTAATTTGAAAATTTGAAAATTTTAAACTCACTTTTGATACAAAAAATCAAGACATCATTTTTCTGGTGATTTGAAGTTTTATCACCAAAATAAAAAGCATAAAACAATAAATTTAATGTAAATTTTTCTTTCCTTCCAAAAAAACATTTGCTATTTTCAAAATTACTGCATATTTATAAAGACCAAAGTTTTAAATTATTCGTTTCTCAAAGAGAAAAATGAAAAACTTCTAATATTTTGAAAGTATTTGAAGATTTCGAATATTTTCAACTATTCGGGTTTGAAGATTAATTTTTTGAAATTTCATCTTCAATTGAAAATAGAAATTAATATAATAATTACATTAAGTTTTAAAATTGATTTCTTAAAAGTAAGGGTATTTCTAAAGTTTTAACTAGAAATTCAAGATATTGTAAACTTTAGAGAATATTCAGAACTTAAGTAAATATTTGCCATATTATAAACAATAAAACTTGTATAATAAAGATTCAATTTGATGAATATTTGAAGAGAAGTTCAACGATATGCCTAAATAACATTTAAACTCACGCTTTCATCAGTTTGGATCAGCTCAGGTTCAACTCACGATAGATCGAAGTTTCGACACAGCTTTGAAAATGCTTTGCTTTCGCTTTGCTATAACTTTCTGAATGAATCCAATGATAACTTTATTTAATGATATGAAATAATTATGGAATAAAAATAATACAGATCTAAATTAGTAGATAATAATATACTAAATAATAGGTGTATCGGTTTCTATGAAAACAATTTGAATTTGTTTATAAATTATATGATTTCAACTTTAGTTATTGTGAAGGCTTAAGACAGTACTAATTTTTGAAATTAATTATGATTCAGAGTAAGGAATTAGAAGTTTGATTATAATAATAAAACTTTTGAATGCTTAGGTTAGACACAGGACTAATTATAATCTAATTTATAATCTAAAATACAGTACTTAAGTCTTATGTCTAAAGTTTTAAACTTATTCAATAAATTGAAGTTTAATAGAAATGTAGTTCTAAAGTTTGAATAAATTGAATTAATGATTGAATATATAATCAAATTTTTACAGCTTAAGTTTATTGAATAGCACACAAATTGCTTTATAATTCAAGTTTCGCTTTACCTTTGCCTTAAAAGTCAAATCAAACATTCGAAAATTTAGTTGTATTGGGTTTCACTTCCAAAAGACAGGTATAATTGTTCGACTTTATGCTTGAAAATAATATTTCAATAAAGATCAATACTTTCTTAATTCAATTCCTGGAATCGGATCATATCTTGTAGAATCGGAACAGAAAAAACTCAATATTCAAAACTTAGAACTGAATCAACACTATTATAAACTATTAATAAACAATATTATGGGAATTAATATAAACAATATAACCCGTCATTTGGAAGTAAACCATAGATTGATTGCCGAATAACGTTTGAATTGTCAATATTATGCTTTGAGGTTATAATTTATGCAATTAGTGATTGAAAAGGTGTGAAGCCATGAATTTGAAATTCGAAAAATAAGTTTTCAATAGTAGAAGAAGTTATATCACTTGACTAATATCTATTAACTATTTCGATATTTTTGATTTTTAGGAACGTCTTCCGACTGAGAGCTCAAATACTTTCGAGCCATTGAAAAATAAATCATAACTAAAACTAAATGAAAAATTTTATCGAAAGTTATAGATCTTCATCGGAATCATTTGCAAATTAATTCTGAAAATGATTTGAATAATTGTCATAAATAATAGTCAGTTTTAATAGAATTAATTTTAATCTAGCGTTAAGTTTAATCATTTATAAAAATTTTAAAAATTGTTTGAACTTTGAAAATATAGTAACAAAGATTGTCTCAGATTTATTACTTTTAATTTGTAATTATATTTCTAACAAATAAATTCAAGTATCACAGTATCACTTCTGACAGTATGATTATGACCTATGACCTCACCTATGACCTGGTCTGACAGTATGACCTCAACAATATTTAAACATTTTCGTACATCTGTTTTTATTTATCCCGAAATATGTCTTATTTAGTGTCGAAATACTTGTATTCTGACTAATAATTAGGTGAAAATCTATTTTCATAAAAAGGCACAAAAGTGTAATAAATTGGAACAAAAATCAAATTATGATTTCTATGTGAAGAATAATGATAGTTATGAGAAATTAAATGACTATTTGAAGGAAAATGGTATGAATTATGATACCAAACAAGTGGAATGAAATAGTAATACTTGTATTTAATTATGTTTCTGTCCGGAATTTTTTTCTGAATGTTAGTAATAATCTTTGTTATCGGTCTTTCGTGTCTTCTGATGATCATTGGCTTAAAAGGTTTGGGAGTTGTTTTTGGAATCTTATGAACCATTGGTTCAATTGGAGTAATTTGTGGGACAATTCTTTTTTCCATATCTTTCTCATCCTTAGTTTCCGGGTTTTTGTTTTTTATTATCACTTTTTCTTCTGGAACTTCCATTTCATTGACCTATAAATAATGAATTTAATATCTATTTTATATCACAAGTTCAATAAAAACTGAAATACTTTTTTGTTGTCTGTATTTATCATATTAGGTTTGATATCATTCTCATCTTTACCAAAATCTTCGTAATCGAATTCGTTTTCGTAATCTTTAGTCAATGAAATATTGAGAGCACTGCTCAATGTTATAAATAGAATAAAATACAAATAACTCTTCATTAAACAACTCATACTTATAGCAAGACTGGTATTAATAGAATTATAAAGTTCTGGCGCTTAACAAAACGAATATATATTTTTATTTCCGTTCAAAAAAATAAATATAACGACAACTCTTGAATTTCGTTCTAAAGGAAGATCGCATTAAAAATGCAAATTATTTTCAACTTTAATTGTTTATAAAAGTTTTTTGATTTTAATATAATATAAATAATGAGTTCTGGAAATGACTAATATTTAAAATAAAATAATAACTTATAGGAAGTAATGATCAATTCATATGTGATTCGACGTAAGAATTGAATCAATTATAATAAAAATTGACAATTAATTCATACATTTGTTTCAAGAGATAAGAAAAAAAATAAATAAAAAACATAATTTATTTAATTAATTACAATTGAATATATATTAAATGAAATCACAGATAAAATAATCATTTATTAGTAGTCGACCAGTGATACAAATAATCCCTCCATTTGTTATTACTTGCATTTTGTTCACAAGAAGTAAAGTTTTGGAATAGATTTAGTTCTTCAGGACTTAGTTTAAGAATTGTCGCTAAAACTGGTACGAGTTGTTGTTTTTCTTCAATTCCATTCAATGTAATAAACTTTTAAACAATACAATTATTAATTAAATCAATAAAATTTAATTGAAAAACAAATACCTTAACAATAATATTCTTCAAATATTCTAAATTTTCTGCCATTTCTATTCGTTCAACACTTCGTTGAAGTCGACGAATCTCATCCTTTAATACTCTATTTTGTTCAGTTATAAGCGAATTATTGCTTTCACTTTCTTCGAGAAGCTATAAATAATTTCATCATTTCATGGGTTAGACAATTATTATAAATTATTTATATCGTTGATTAAAAATTAAATAAAAATCTATTCAATTAACATCAAATTAAATCAACGAAAGACATAACTCATTGTATAATATTTTATATAGAAATTAAATGAGTTAAAAATGAGTTAAACCAAAACTTTGATATCAAATGAATTAAAATCTATAGAAATAAATGTATAAAACTATTGCAATTGTAAGTATTTATAATCTTAGACACCAATGAGTCAAATAATAATAATCTAAAATATGATTTTAATTTGATGAAAGTATTTAAAATTTAATGGAAATAATGAATTAATATTAACTTTAGATTAATTTAATGAATGAATACCTGCGTTAAGTTTTCGACTTTATTTTGAGCTACAGTCAAATGCATTGTGAAATCACGTGGAGCTGAATAATGGAAAATAAATACATATGAAAATGAGTAAAGGGTTTAAAATAATAAAATCTCACGTGTATTATGTTGAGTGTCGGAAGAATATAAAATTTGTTGTAGAACATGACCACTCATAGAATTAGGCGAAACCGATAAAGCCTTTCACACAAATAATTCGAATGAATAAGACTAAGTTCTCAACGATTTAATTAAAAGTTATAATTACTTTATTTGGAATGGAAATGGTTTCAACACTTTCCAACTCATCCAAAGTACTAATAGATTGTTGAGATTTATTCAAAATCTTTAATTTATCAATACTTTGATTTGAATTTTTAGCGATTTCAAGTCTTAAATCATTTAATTCACTGTTAACTTTACGCAATTCTTCTTCGAGCGAAGCTATCTCTGACTTATGTATTCTCTCCATTTCATCAATTTTTTCCTAAATTTATCAATAAATATAATATATCTATAAAATCGATTAAAATTCAAATAAGACATACCTTATGATAATTTTCAGCTTCTTTGCGATCATTAACCATCGATGACTGCAAATCTCGCGCTAAACTTTTCAACTTTTCGTTTTCAGCTTTGTATTCACTGAGTCTATAAATATTCCAAATATATATCAATTGTAATACAGATTTGTTTCTAAAAATAACCTTTCTTTGAAAGAATTGCATTCATTTATTTCGTTTTTCAATAAATTATGACTAATATTCAACTGTCGATAACTGTTTTCTAAACTTTCTTTTTCCTGTAAACTTATTTCAAGTTTTTCTCTAAAAGAAAATGAAAATAATAATAATTAATTCAAATATTTTTTAATTCAATAAAACGATTCTTTTTCATACTTCAAAGTTTTTATATCGATATTTAAATTTTTTACAGTCGACTCGAGATTTTCAATTTGTTTAGAGTTTTCTAAATTATTTTGAGCCCCATTTTGTTGTTGTTTCAGAACTTTACAAACTCTAACTTTGTATTCTTCAAACTTCTCGTCTTTCTTTTTGATCTCGACTTCAAGAATATTGATTTGCTTTTGGAGTTCAGATACTTTAGATTCCAAAGACTTGACTGTTTTGTTTTGTGATTCATTATTAGACCTCAATTGACTCTCTAATGATTGTATAAGTGCTGCTGAATCAGCGCATCTCAGTTTGTATTGTTCTGTTTCAGACAATTGAGTTTCTAATGTTTCGCTATATTTTTTCACATCTTCTCTAAAGTTTGAATTCTCTTTTTCCAAATGTTGCACTTGAGTGATGAGCTCTTCTTTTTCTTTTAACAATTGTTGATAAAGTTTAATATCTTCTTTAGCACTTTCGAGTTGATCCGTCAGATCTACTATTTCTGTTGTCTTGAGGTCTAACTGATAATGAAGTTCAGTAATAGTCTGTTCTAAACCAGTATTCGCGACATTCCTTTTTCTTTCTGAATCTAAATCACTTTGCAATATAATAACTTTGCTCTCAAACTCTCTTTTTTTAGATTCGAGACTATCTTTTTCTTCTTTCAATAAACTGACTGTATTTTTAAGAGCCTCTAATTCTTCTTTAGATTCTGCATAAAGTTCTCTAATTTTTGTCAATTCATTTACACTATCAGATAAATCGTGATCTAATTCCTTATTTTTTGCTTTTAAGGAATCGCTTTCGTCCTGCAGTTTATCATATTCTGATTGTAAACTCTAAATAGCGTTATAATAATGAAGAAAATATAGTGAAAGCTTTGTTTAAATATTTGAGTCAAAAGAAGTATTGAAGTGAAAGACAAAAACTCTTGATTTACCTGAAAATTGCGGACTATTTGTTGATAGGAATTTGAAATTTTATCTTTATCTTGACTTTTAGAAAGTTGAGCTTTCAATTCATGACTTTCTGCCAACGATTTTGAGAGCTATTATCAATAAAATATAGTTTATTTGAATAATAAAATACATATTTTTTACTAAAATAGTTAAAGGATTGAATTTAATTTATGGTTAAATTGAAATAAATTATTGTTTATGTCTCTCTTTTGATATTTGTTTAATCAGAAAATGACTAAAAACTTATTGAATCGTAAATTAATTTTGATTTATTACTTATATTTGATAACTTTCTATAAGACATATAATTAAGCTTAAGATAGATATACAGTGAGTACAATGTTTGGAAATTGTTAATTGGTAAAAAAGGGTCTTCTAATTTTGAAGCAAGGTCATTCACCTATTCACCTCTCATATAATAATGCGTTCATTGCCGCTGTCCATCGGTTCCCGAAGAGTCAAATTTTCAATAAGGATTTTGCATAAAGTTCAGAGGAAGATCAAATTTCACTTTTTAATGTCGTTTTCAACGCACCACAAAATATTCACCTTGCTCAAAAACTTCAATGCCCTTTCTTTTTACAGCTAATTCTTTTTCTAAACTTTATCATTCTTTTGTACACTTTTATCATAAATACTTCTTCAGGAGTATATCAATTGTTCAAAACTCAAAGAGTGTGTGAAATAAAGCTTCATTTTGAATAAATAATTGACTATAAATAGAAAACTGTTTGATTTATTTTTTAATTAATAGTAAATCTGATTATAAATGAGTGGCAACAAAAATATTTGATAATGAATTGTTTGAGTTTTCTTAAAGAGAGAAATTATTATTTAAATAAATTTCCTCATCTGTGGAAAAGGTTCACGATTTGGGAATCGGTTCAAAATAATTGCTTTCATTTTAGTTTATAATCTAAATGAACAAAACTATACGAAAATTCAATGAATTAAAACAATCAACTGTTTTATGCATTTGTTATGTAAACAGAATTTTATTGAAATAAAAACATTAATATTAGTCATAAAGTAATGAATAAATGCGAACTAAATTACAAGTAATAGTAATAATAATAGCAATGACAAGACATTCAAAATTCATAAAATCATTTAATAATTACCTGATTTTTAGTATCGTTGAGTTCTTTCTTTAACTTAACGGCTAATGCTTTGAATTTATGTAATTTGTCTTCACTTTCCAATAATTTATTTTCTAAACTATCATTACATTTAAAATCATCATTTAATTGTTGCGAACCATTAACTAATTCAGTATTATTTGACTCCATTTAGCACTACATTTAACATCAATAAACATTACCTCAAATTATTCAACGTTTTTACACAAATGACATATACTTTTTGTACACTTTTTTTAATCCCTTTGAAACAAAATTGAATATAACGTAAAGTTAAGAATATCTGAAGAGTGAATATCTTAACTTTATAACTAACTTAAGTGTAAGATATAAAGAATTAAAGTTCAAACTTTATCATTGAATGTGTTAATTTGAATTATCAAAACTACTTTAAGCTATTTTTCAATCATTTAAGTCATAATTAATATTTAATAATCAATTATCACATGATATTTTTGATTTATTGCACATTAATCTGAGATCAATTGAATTTGAACTCAAATAATAACTTAATGAGAAAGAGCATAACATTCAGAAGTTAGCCAAACAACTTTGTTTTATATATTTTTATAGATAAACTATTATTTTGATAATTATTACGCTCATTATATTAATTTTCGAAAATTTTCGAAAATTTAAACAATCTTATAATAGACCTACAATTGAGATAATCTGAAAATTTAATATAAATTCTAAAAATCATTGCATAATATGTCTATTTTGAAAATTATTTGATTTCACAGTCTTGCGAACCATAAGAGGTTTTGAGAACCGATTTTGATTTATTATGCCTGCAAACCATAAATGCCTTCAACTTATGAATGGCAAAAAATGTTGTTCAAATTGTAAAAATTAAGTCATTCGTTTTCTGTTGTTGCAAAAAAACCTTATATCCATTTAAGTTATGAGACAATTCAAATATTTGAGCAATTATTTTGAGTCCCCTTTCCATAAAGCTAATTGTTTGTGAAACAACTTTCTAACTTAGATATTAATGTGGACTTAATGTGTTGATTCATACACATATACGTGTATATATGGCATTTGTCAGGCAAAAAGAGCCTTAATTTATAGGTTAGGTTTGAAATAAGTTAACTGTCTTATCAATGCA
>JAQFXV010001125.1:0-15224 GCA_034694065.1 Camisia spinifer
AAATTGAAATTTAAAAATTATGGATAAATGAGAGATACGGTTAAACTAATGATACCATTCTCTGTATTGTCTATTAAAGGCATTAACTATTTTGGGTTCTATACAGAGTTCTAAATAATTGACTCAATCATTAATAAAATATCTGATAAATTGGGAAAATAAAGGATTATATTATACTTCTAAGACATTTATCGATTTAATAATTGTTTTATTTACTTAAGTAAAAGTTTGAAATTGGATTTTGCAGGACATGTTGGTGTGTATTATAGAGGCGGTGCTCTATTGGACACCACATCAAACCCTGGCTTTCATATGATGTTTCCATTTTTGACAACATTTCGTTCAATTCAAGTTACACTACAAACAGATGAAGTAAAGAACGTTCCGTGCGGTACAAGTGGTGGTGTTATGATATATTTCGATCGTATTGAAGTCGTAAATATATTACAATCAAAGGCTGTGTATGTCATTCACTCATTCTTTTATATCTATTCAAATATTTTAGATTCAGATTTCATTTCAATTTTATTTTAAGTTTCTTTACGACTTTCATTTCAAACAACAATTATATTTTATTACTTTATATTTATTCAAAGAATTCTTTTTGAGTGACAATAATTTCTATTGACTTAACTTTAGATATGATATCGTACACAACTATACCGCCGATTACGATAAGGCCCTTATTTTCAATAAAGTACATCATGAGTTGAACCAGTTTTGCTCAATTCATTCATTACAAGAAGTTTATATCGATCTCTTCGACCAAATCGATGAAAACCTAAAGATTGCGCTTCAAAAAGATTTGAATGAATTCGCTCCCGGACTTGTTGTACAATCTGTTAGAGTAACTAAACCTAAAATACCAGAAACTATTAGAAGAAATTATGAATTAATGGAAGGTATCATTAGTTGTTTGATAATTAATCACACTTTTAGTCAATTTGTTTAATAGCAATCAAATATTAATGCTTCTTATTTTTCAATAAACAGGAGAAAAGACTAAACTAATGATTTCAGTGCAAAGACAGAAAGTGGTGGAAAAGGACGCGGAAACTGATCGTAAGAAAGCTATAATAGAGGCTGAAAAGAACCAACAGGTCGCCAAAATAAACTTCGATCAAAAAATTATGGAAAAAGAATCACTTAAGAAAATGTCTATTATTGAAGATGAAATGTTTTTTAATCGCGAAAAAATGAAAGCCGACGCAGAGTTCTATACAAAAGAAAAGTTATCAGATGGTAATAATCTATTACTCACTAAAGAATATTTAGAACTCAGAAGATATGAATCGGTTGCTCAAAATACTAAAATATATTTCGGTCCTAACATTCCGAACATGTTTTATGAGAGAAGTGACTCTTCGAGCTCTTCTAATAAAGCTTTTGTCACTGAAAAGTTAGCTAAAAGTAATAGTAATTCAGGTTCTGTTAGAGAGAAAATTGCAACAAATGAAAAGTCTTAATTATTGCTATTATTAATAATTATTAGTCCAGTTCTTAATTTTACGAATCGTTGTGAATATCAAAAAGAAGTCAAAATCAACTTCCTATTGATTCTGTAATTATTTCATTAGCAAATAATCAATTGATTAATTATTATTATACTTATTGTAAATTTTTCACTTTGTATTTTGCAATAAACAAACGGTTTTCACATTTAATTACCGGTAATTCTTATTTTTCAAGACCATAATGAGAAAAATTATTGATTATTTTATTATCTCAATTACTTTTGCAATCAATAGTCAAACAAAATTTAAACTCTTATTATATTCAAAGTTATAAGAGATCCGGAAATTTTTCATTTTTTAGATTTTCCACCAGAAAAGGGCTCATTATTTTGAGACCATTATTGAGTCTAAATATAATGCTGAAAATACTTAAAAATCATACATTTTTCAAAGCATTTTATTTATTTTTTTTTCTTAATTGTTATTAAGAGCTCAAAACTTGGATCCTAATTAATATTATATAGTACTGCACCAAATAATAATAATATTAATCAAGAGTTCGATTATTCAAACATTAAAACTATTACAAAATTGAACGCAATCAAAAAGAACTGATTCTTAGATAAATTAATAAAATATATAGTTTATTGATAAGGAATGATTGAGTTATTCATACAATTTCCTGTTTTTTAAAACATAATTAACAGTATAATAAATTATAGATTCCTTTATGTCATAGAAATCAAAAATAATTTTTTGCTCCATTTAATTGGAGCACATATGAGATCATTTCTGGAAAATTGGTTTCAATCATAAAACCTTTCCTCTGATTGGGAAAAAGCCATTATTCACTTGAGTCTTGTTTGATGATAATTAAAGAGAACAGTTATGAATTGAGTTACCTTCACATATTCTCTTAAAATTTCGAAATCGCGTAAAATTCTATGCGATTTATAAATTATTTGCCGATATTCGTGAGCCATTACAGATCTCGGCAGATATGTTTTCTGTGTGAATCCTTGTAAATGCATACCTATTGTTATTTCACACAATACTTTATAATTATCGTAAGCCAGAGCCTTAATATCTTCAATCATTGGTTCTTTATATTCAATCTGATCGAGTAATATCTGTTCGATTCCAACAGCAAAGAATTGAATATATTCATGGGCTCTGAAGAATGCATTTAAAGGCTATTTAAAAAGTTAATCAAATAATTAGACGAAAAATTTACTGAAAATAAATTTAAAGTTGCTTCAAAACTGACTGTTATCTCTCGAAGTACTTCTTCTGAAGTTGAAGGTATTTGTGGCAACCATTCATTCTTCTCGTAAATAATAACTGATGTCTCAAAATCCATATCTGTCAAGACATGTTCGACCTAATAGTTTTCGGATCATTAAAATAATTTAAAATCTTATTTCTATCAAATTTCAATAATTAAGTCGCAAAAAATCATAAAATTTGATCGAAATTATTAATAATTAAAGATAAATTTGAAAATTTAAAACTTACGAATTTTGATTTAGTTTCTTTTGCGCGACTATTAGCGATCTTTGCACTTTTCATGACATTACTGACCAATGTTTTCATTGTTAAATGTAATGAATTATTGCTATTACTATTGGAATCAAATTGTGATGTGCAATGATTAATCCATGGCGCCGGTTCTGGTAAACTTTGATAAGCAAAAAGTCTTTTTATTGGATATCCAAATGCATTCATTGAGTAAAGCAATATGTGAAATGTTGACAACAAAACTAATTGTTGATGTTTTAAATGCTCTGTCAAACGAATAATTATGAATAAATATGAATGAATACTTAAATGAGTTATCAAATTATTTTTTAATAACTAAGATAAAAGCACATCAGAATTTCAATGTTTAATGACCAAAAATTATATCAAAATAGTTACTTACGCGACATTTGGGATTCTGAAGAAAGATTTTTAAAACTATAAAGTCTTTCTACAATTTAACGTTTAATAATTTAGTCAAAATAAGAAAAATTCACCAAAACTATTAAAGCTTATATAAAATCATAGATCGGAGCAAAAATTCATTTGAGTCAAGACTTGGAATGAAATTCTTTTTATAGTCCTTTATTCTTCGATAAAAAGGTAGGTTTGAGTGTCTTTTAAAGTGTTTATAATAATTCAATCCCGGAATATACATTCTAAAGATTTAAATCATGTTTAGTCAATAAAGTAAGCGCTAATCTTATAGTAATAAGTGTGTAATACCTATGACATTGAAGGTGTAATTGAAGGTATTTGAAATTTTTTATCAGTTACGATGTGTGCAATGCTTTTATTCCTGCTTCACTTCCTTCGTTCAAATTATGATTTCAACATTTTATGAATGGTAGCAAAAACCTAATTTAGATCTTTTACAATGTTTTCTCAATTAACTTATTAAGCGTTCATTAAGTATTCACACTCGAAAACTACTAAAAATCTAATAATATCCAGATTTTGATGTAATGAAACTTTCATTAACAAGTTATAATTAGAATAGAATTCAAAATTCTTGTACTACAGTAGATATGCTTTGAAACTCAGCTTTCTTTTAAATGTTAAAGAGAAAAATCTACGTTAATTTTATTTCTATGTTTTTAATATTGTATTAAATGAAATGCAGCACATATTGAATAACTTTTCTCACAATTTTAATTTCATCAAACGTGTAAAATTTTTAAAAATCAATGTTAAAATAATCATAAAACTATTTATTTGTAAATCCAATAAAATTTATAAGAAGCAGTATTATTTGAAGACTATGGATTATTCATGAATTTATTCGACTTAATCATGATACGAATATTCGGATGATTTGAGGTTCAATCTCTTCATATTTATTTGCCATATCTCTAACAGATTATATGGAGCCTACAAGTTAGAGCTTCTATAAACAAATCTTCAACCAAAGTGGTGGTCTCGTCTAAAATAATTATCAACATATATCGTCAACATTATCAGCTTCATCTTTTGATGAAAAAGTATGAAAATATTTGAGAAATTCTATTTTAATAGGTTTTCAATTTATGAATTGCAAGTTTCATCAAAATTATAGTTCCTTATGTAAGAGAACAATCAAATTGAATTTCATCAAATGAACGATTGGTTTGACTCAAGATATTATAGTAAAACTTATGATAAATTAATCAATGTTAGGAATTTGAAAAATTGTGGGAACATCATTGGAATGCCATAAAAAATGTACAATCTAATTGAATAAACATTCTTTTTATCGATATCTATGATTAACAGTCACTGTAATGTTAGCTAATGTAAAATCATTATTATAGAACAGTAATCATGTAATAGTGTGTAGAAAATAAGTTCATTTCTAATCTAAATTAAATAATGTGAAGTCTGATAAGAAACTTCTCAATTCTTAATATTTAAGGCATCGCTGGATTGTTACAATTGGAACACAACAAGTCATACTTAGTATGACTGATATTGAGGAATCAAAACAAATCACATTAATGGTAGTGTTCGCAGACATTAGTCCGAAAGGGGGTCTCTTATCGTGATTTACTCTTATTTGTTGAATCAAACAAAACTTTAAATGTGTTAAAAATAGAATTTAGACCCAACTAGCTTTAAAACCCGCTAAGACTCAGCGAAATAGTTGAAGGGAGTTTGACAGACGGCCGGATGGAATTGGCCAAACGGCTGACGGGTAGTTAACTCAATGCGAAGATTCCCAAATAAATCAGACCCTCAATTTATATAAGATGTTTTTATTTTAGGTCATATCATAATTTCTTAGATTAATTACAAGTTCATTAAGAGAATATTATTTTTAATACAGTAAATAGATGAATGAATTTTTCATAAGAAATTCTTAAAAGTTATAAAAGACTGATTTTGTAAAAAAATGGCTAACATTATCTCTCTTTAAATGTGAGTTAATAAAACTTTAACTTTCATATTATTGAATATCAAAAATATCAATAAATATGTGGAATAAATGACTTATGAATATAAGACAAACATAACCGGAATCATAATAAACAAATACTATAAATAAAATGTTTTAAGATTTGAAAATAACAATAAAATAAATATAACCTTAAAAAATATCAAATATAATTTTTTTTCTCATTTTTGTACCAATAAATCATTGCTTCAATTATTCATCATTGAAATTGTTGTTCTGTTGAGTGAACAGATTTGCTATAAAATGAGTCGTTTTTATATAATCTCTTAAAATAATAAAATCCCGTAAATTTCTTCGCGATAACTCTTGAATTTCTCGATATTCAGATGTCATAACACTTCTCGAAACATTAGCTTTTTGTTTATAATTCAACAAATGTATGGCGTATTGTAAATGACATAACAATTGGTATAACTCATACTCGATTTCTTTAAATTCTTTAAACATTGAGCCCTCATATAGTTTTTGATCATATAATATCTGTTCAATTCCAACAGCAAAGTATTGCATGTATTCATAAGCTGTGGTAATCGCCTCTTCAGTCTATTAATGAAAATAATTTTTAAGTAATTTGAAATCTTCTACTAATTTAAGTAAAACTCACTGTTAATTCATGGAAGAGAAACTCAGACGTATCTGCTATTACTGGAAGCCATTCTTGTTTAGCATATTTATTGGATGAATTCTGAAAAATTGGATCACTGAATGTGTTTTCAGCCTATAATTTCAATTATATTTTTAGTTTAAATAATGATAAAACTTTGAGTGTGTTTCTCTATTATGATTAAAAAAAATTCTCTTTTAATTTACAAGATTATTATTTACAAAAACTTTGAATTTTAAGATATATTCTTTTAGAAAAATGTGTTGAGTTGAGAATTGAGTTTAATGTTTGATAAAATAGTAATAACCTAACAAAAAAGTAATTTCATCACATCAATGAACTTATTAGACATAGATCAATGTTCGCATGATATGATATTCTTATCTTCATTAAAGTTAAATAGATATAAATGCATATCCAACATATTTTTAACTTATAATAGTTTAAACTGATAAAGATATTATTATCTTATTGAGAAGAAAACAAGAAATCTTTATTTGAAAAGTTCATTTTTAAACCTAATTTTAATAATGCATTATTTGAAGAGAAGAATTGAATCAAAGATATTCAATAACTTAGAATAAAAACTTACAAATAGTTGTTTGATATGTTTCGCGTGGTTTTCGGCCAATTTTGCACTATTCCTAACATTATGCAAAAGTTCCTCTTTTGGTAATAGTAAAGATCCGATGAATATTCGATCAAATGTAGGCCAACGACAAGAGTTCCACCACTTCGGTGAAGGATAGTTATTATAAATTTTCTTAATTGGATATGTATTTGATATTGCGATGAGAGTTAGAAATAGCAATTGAAATAGTTGTATATTTTTTGTTAATTCTGAAATGAATTCAAGAAAGAAATTAAATTAATTGAAATAGAGTTAATCCCGAAGATAAAAATTTTCAAACAAATTATTCTTAACAATAACATACTCAACATTTTTTGTTCAGAAGAAATTTTAAAAATTCAATAACAAATAACTTTTTAATTTGAAAGTTTTTTTAAAAAATTTTCTCCAGTCTCTTAATGAAAGCTTTTAAAAGTTGAGTAACACTTAAGCTTGCGTTGAATGAAATTTCTGGTTCTCATTCTCTTTTGATTTCACCTTATATTCTTTTTCAAATTACCAGGATTTTCTATTTGAGGATTTGAAGTTTTATAGTTATATGTCTTCACGAAAGTGAAAGGTTCAGAAAACAAACAGTTGAATATCCGTCTATATAATTAAGAAGTTAACTATCATCAAAGTTTCAAGATTCAAATTATCGCTCAATTATTATTTAAGTATTTGGGATACAGTTCTATAATTGTTTGTTTTTATGAGTTAATTAACTATTTCATAGCTGACAGTGAATCGCTGCTAATTATATTTTCACTACAATAACAGACATATCATGATGAACTTTATTGATGAAAATGAATTTAAAGCATAACTCACTTGTCAGAAACTTTCATTATTTTAGTACAAAAAAGTTAATCAAACTGAGACTACGATAACTTTTAATAACCTCATTAATAAACTAACAGAGATAACGGCACTTTTGAATTTTATGGTATTATATTTATAGAATTATATAACTATTTAAGCAGAATATAATTCCTAGTTCAATAATAATTATATTATTTCCAATGTTAAGATTCAATTTATCACTGTATAAAAGATCCTGATATTGATTTTGACATTATAACCGATAAATTGAAGAAAAATACTTCAAATATCAATAACTCTCGAGTCATTTAATAAATGTTATTGAATTTTCTGTTCTCCTGATTTGAAACTCGAAATTCAGCATAAAGTAATTTTATTTAGATTCCTAGAATAGAATAACGTTTGATTTCAAATTTGCTTTTGGATTATGGAATAACTCTAGTTTTGTTTATTATAAAATAATTTTTGTGAAGTTTATTATTCAGGTTTTGTTTTAAGCGCTAGTTTTGTTCAAATTGGCATTCAATGAATTTTTGAAGTTTTGTTGAACTGTTTCCTTCTATACAAGTATTGCTTAATTGATAACAAAACATAATTGATAATTTTGAGATAATGTAAAATACATTATACTGTATGTTATTTGACTGTCTTTCTGTTATTGCACTAAAGTTTGTAATAAGTTAGTTTGCAAACTTCAAATGCAATCAAGTGATTTTCATATCTACGGATGCGATCAGACCATCAAATAAAAGCTGATTCGGATCGAGCTTTCAAGGGATAAATTTTGTCATTAACAGAATCTTTCAAATAACTCAATTTCTCAAATTCTAGAAATTTTGACGAACTCATAAAACATCAAAAATGAAACTCCGATAATCAGCGAAAAAGTATAGCATTATATCATTTTATTAAAATATGGTTATCAGTGAAAGACTGCGTCAGAACATTCAATTCTTTGACCAAATGCTATATTAACCCAATTGGTCCACCTCTACAATAAAGCACTTAAGCTTTGCTGAGAAGCGTTCTTGTGATCGCACAAAACTTATTCAATTTTTAATACATTTTGTAGGGTATTATATATAAGCTATTAATGCATATTTTCAATTACACAAAAGTCCCTCACTCTAGTGAACAAAATAAATATTTGCACTTTATTTCCTGAAAAAAAAAGTTTTGTATAGCATTAATAAGGCATTAATTATCTAAACTGAAACTCTGAAAACATTTGCTTTTCTCATTTCAAACTCATTGCTTATTATCTCAAATCTTATTTCATTAAATAATAGAAAACTGTATTTTTGATAAATATTTTGTAAAAGATTTAGATCTTTCGAGTTTTCAATTGTTCAGATTATTGTAGAAGAACTATAAGTTAACTAAAAGGTGGCGATACTTATCATAATAAAGAAGGGTTTCTCTTAACTAATATTAGCGTTACTTTCATTATCAATATATCAATAATATTAAGGATTTAATAATGTATTCAATAGTAATGAAGTTATGCTCTTAAAGATAATCATTACTATTATTATCAATATTAAATTTAATACAAATTGTTATCATTACTTATAATCCCAAATTAATTCCAAAAAGGTATAAATCTATAAAACTTTTGATATTTTCAATAACAAAAAATTATTTTTCTTAATAGTTTATCAATAAAATGGTGAATAAATAATAATAAACAATAACAATAAAAATGTTAAATAATAATAAACGAACAAAACTTGATTCTAATCAAACTGATTGTCATTTCATTGATATTGAGGTTAAAAATGAAGAAATCGATGAAAAATATATCAAAAGTGAAATCAAAACTGAGATTAAATCTGAAATAAAATCCGAAATAAAATCTGAAATAAAGCCCGAAATTAAGAGAGAAGTAATCGATGAGAATATAATTGAAGAAATTGTTGTCAATAATACTATTGAAGAAACTAATGAAAGGAAAGACTCATTCAACAGATTTGGTCAACAATTATGCGAACAATTATTATATTATTTGCCAATTAGTGACAGATTTCGTTATGAATCGGTTTCAAAGCAGTGGAAAAGTTTGATATATAATAAGCAAAAGAAACTTATTATAACCAGAAATTATTATAATAACGATTTCATCCGTCAATTATTTATTGAGAATCGAAGACGTGATAATACTTCATATGAATTGAGTGATAAAAGACTTAAAAGTCTACTCAATAAGTGTTCTTTTATTAATCAAATTAAAATAACTGAAGACTTGGAGAGTATTAACGGAAAAATATTAAGTGTTATAAAAGATTCTGGAATTCAATTGAAATCATTTAAATGTTTGGCAGAAGTTAAAGGTTTGACACAAAAAGAATTGAATACTTTTGGCCAAAAGTTTAGTCAAACTTTGACTCAATTGAGAATTGAAGGCATTAGTTATGCAAAAATGAAAAAACTTTACCTCTCAATCGATTTTCCGAAATTAGAGAAACTTCGCTTTGAAGATGATGTCAAAGAAGACGTATTCAAAGAATTGAGTGAACACACTATGAATCAATTGAAAAAAGTTAAGTTTCCTTTTCGAGGTTTCGATGGTTTGACAGTTTTATCGAATAACTATTGCAATGGAATCAAGAAAATAGATATTGTTTTGGACACTGAAAATGCTGGTCTATTGAGAGACGGTTTGAATAAAGCATTGATTCAATTGTCAGAACTTAAAAATTTGGAATATTTTATTACCAGAATATTCACAGAAAACACTGTCATTACAGCTATTGATGAAGGATTGGAAATGATTGCGAAAAATTGCAAGAAAATCAAACGTTTAGATTTCTTAATGGATTGCATTGTAATTAAAGGAAAACTATTTGAGATTTTTTGTCTTTTTCGAGAGTTAGAGTTTTGTGAGATTTCTATTGAGTTTAATGAAGAGATGACTGATTACGGAAGTATTGCATGTTTTAGTGAATGCAAAAATCTAAGATTTTTAAATTTATATCTCTATAACTTATGCGACGATCACTATAAAGACATTGATTTACATATTCCAAAGTTGAGAAGTTTTCACATCAAGTCTAAAACTGGAATATCAGACATAACTTTAAGTTATCTGAAAAATTGTGTTGATTTGAAAGTATTAGAAGTTAACACTTATGATAATTCAGACACAATCGTCAATATCACTGATTCTGCAATTTGTGATCTAATTAAGAATTGTCCTAAACTTATGAGCATTTTGTTGTTCAGCAAAACTCAAGGCATAACAGCTTCGAGTGTTTTGGAATTCGTGAATAAAGCAAAAAAAGATCCAAAAGTAATTCATCACTTTTTGAGCACATTTACTGAACAATCGCTGCCCAAAGATTCTAATATGAAAATTGTTTCATTTCCTGACAATTTACGAATTGTTAAATTACCGCAAAGAATACCAATATTGAGCTATGCTTTTAAACCTATAAATGGTATTCCAAATGAATATTTTCTGGTCCCTGTCGTCTATACCGCTAGAAAAATGATGCCATTGAGACGTCCGCTAAGAGTTTAAGTGCCAACTCTTCACAACTCATTCTTTAACTATTATTGATATTCATTTTACTAAAGGAATAGTTCCTTATCATAAATTAATTTGTTTTTTATATTTATCCATTTAATAAACACTATTTTCAAATTTATTTAAATATTTTATTTTTCCTAATTTTGTATATTTTTAATCAAATAAAAATCTTCAATAATCTATTTATAAATATTATTTTTTAAAAAGTGTTTTTGTATAAATTTAAGGCATAATCTGATCAAATTTTGCGTTTTGGTCCACAATTACATTAATTGAAAGATATGTTAAAACTTGTGCAGCATTCGTAACACTTATCATATATAATGCTTTGCAATGATTTTCATATAAAATATAAACCAACGAATAATTGAGTGCAAAACTTCATTCTTATAATTAATATAAATTATTTTCAAATTCAAGTCTCTCCTCAAACATAGACATTGAAACTGGAGTCTGCGCTAAAATAAAGCTCAATAGTTATTCATTAATTGGATTTTGATATTTTGAGGCAAAGTAATATGTGTGTCCACTTCCGCAGTCTAGAAATCAACTTTTCAAAAAAGATTTTTGCATTGAGTTCAATTTTTCATAATTAATTTTAAAAAAAAGAATATTTAGCATCGAAATTTTTTCCTTATTTGACCTTCACATCTGTTTTTATCGCATTTACGCTTACACTATATCAATAATCAATTTAGTTGTTGTCTTCAAATAAGTCGCACTTATTTTATGAATTGTTTATAATTATTATCTAATAGAATAATCTTTTTCATTAACTAGTGATTGACTGAAATGATTGAACAGGTGAAATCAATTTTAATTAAATGTTCTTTTTTATAAAAATATTAATAAGTTAATATTAATAAACTTGCTCAACAATATTTTAGTAGAGAAAAATGTAGCTTTCATTAAGAGCTATGAATAAGTTAGCATTCAGTCATTCATTTTCCTGACGATATGGATTGGTTTGTTTTTGTGAAAAGACACAAAAAACAGATTTTGACCACTAAGAGAACCACAAAATACTAATTAAATCCAATAAATCGAAAGTTTATTTTTTATAAAACCAATTTCGAAATAAGAATACTCATTTGACAAGTTTATTGGTCCACAACAGAAATTCGTTAAGTTTGTACTGAAATGTCAAAGAATAAACTTAGCTTCAAATGACTTTTGGTTTGAAACTTACTTATACTGAAAAATGTCTATTTATTTATTAAAATTGTTTATTAATGCATTAATTTGGCTAAATTTTGATGTAAGTACTTTTGTAAAATAGGTACTTTAGCATGTTAGCATGCTACTTTTAATATACCCCTACTTAAAAGTTTTACTGTTGGTAATGAAAGTCCCCTTCTAATGATTGCAATATAATCTATGTTAGTTTTAATATTTTAAATATAAATGATGCTTATGCTAACACATCGCATAATTGGTCAAAAATAGTACCGGTATTTATCCTTTAAAACTATTTTATACTCTGAAAATTGGTATTAGTGTTGACCTATGTGTTGACCAATTTGTTGACTAATTTGTTGACCACAACACTAATAATATGTTCAGCAAATGCATCATTACATACAGTGATTAAATGAATTGACATTTATTTTGTAAATAGTAAATGACTTCAATAATTAATTCGGAACTCGAATAATGCAATTATGGCTCAAAAGTATAGTAAAGACTCATTCGATAGATTTGGTGATGATTTTTGTGAATTACTGTTATATTATTTATCAATAAAAGACAAATTCCTTTATGAATGTGTTTCAAATCAATGGAAAAGATTAATATATAATAAACAGAAAAATTTAAAAATAACGAGAAATTATTTTTTTCGTGATTATATTCCACAACTAATTGATGCGAATCGAAGACGTCATGAGATTTCATACGATTTGAATTTAAAACATCTGAAATCTCTGCTTAAAAAGTGTGGTTTCATTAATGCGATAGAAATAAGCGATGATTTAGAGACTATTAATGGAAAAGTATTGGATGTTATCAGAGATTCTGGTATTCATTTGAAGGCATTTATTTGTTTGGCTGAAGTTAAGAGTTTGACTCAAAAACAACTCAATAGTTTTGGACTAAAGTTTAGTCAAAGTTTAACGCAATTCAGAATTGAAGGCATTAGTTATGCAAAAATGAAAAAACTTTTCCTCTCAATATCATTCACACATTTAGAAAATCTTTATTTTGAGGATGAAGTCAAAGAAGACGTTTTCAAACAATTGAATGAACACTCTCTGAACAAATTGAGAGAAATTAAATTTCCTTTTCGTGGTTTCGATGGTTTGAGAGTTTTATCGAATAACTATTGCAATCGAATCAAGAAAATTGATATTGTTTTGGACACTGAAAATGCTGTTCTATTGAGAGACGGTTTGAATAAAGCATTAATTCAATTGTCAGAACTTAAAAATTTGGAATATTTTAATATAAGAATATTCACAGAAAACACTGTCATTACAGCTATTGATAAGGGATTAAAAATGATTGCGAAAAATTGCAAGAAAATCAAACGTTTAGATTTCTTAATGGATTGCATTGTAATTAAAGGAAAACTATTTGAGATTTTTTGTCTTTTTCGAGAGTTAGAGTTTTGTGAGATTTCTATTGAGTTTAATGAAGAGATGACTGATTACGGAAGTATTGCATGTTTTAGTGAATGCAAAAATCTAAGATTTTTAAATTTATATCTCTATAACTTATGCGACGATCACTATAAAGACATTGATTTACATATTCCAAAGTTGAGAAGTTTTCACATCAAGTCTAAAACTGGAATATCAGACATAACTTTGGGTTTTTTGAAAAAATGCATAAATTTAAACGTATTCGAAGTCCACACTTGGGATGACTTACAATCTATGGTCAATATCACTGATTCTGCTGTTTGTAATTTAATTGATAGTTGTCCTAAAATTCGAAGCATTTTGTTGTTCAGTAAATCCGAAGGCATAACACCTTTATCTGTGATTGAATTGATGAATAAAGCGAACAGATATCCAGAAGTACAGCATTACTTCGTTTGCGCATTTAGAGAGCAAACTATTTTTTCGTTCAAAAATAACTCCGATTGGAATAGTATTTCACCTCCAGTACTATTTCCTGAGAATTTACGAGTTGTTAAACTTCCTCAACGTAAAGATCTTTTTGGTTATGTTTACAAATCTATTAATAGTACGCAAACTGAATACTTTTTGATGCAGAATATTATCAGAATTCGTTAGATTAAAATTTATGTTTATCCTCATCAACGATAACAATTGAGTTCAGACTTATTACTATGATTCAGAATCGTTTATTTTCCTTTTCATCGATTCAGTTTTTCCTAATTAAGTTTGAATATTTTTCATTTAATTTTCTTGTATAATGTTTATTATTGTTTTTAAATATGGTTAAGTATTATTACATTAATTATAGTATTGCTGTCTCAGACATGTAATTGTTTTATCTAAAGGTTGTCCATATTTTAATTATAACTTGAAATAAATTTTAATAAATAGATAAGAATGATAAATATGTAATCTAAGGAAAATTTATTTAAGCTAAGAATAAATATGTTATAAAATAGAAAATCTTGTACAGTATCTCTTCTAAAGTAACTTTTTTGACTTAATGTTCTAAATTAGAACTTCTAATTATTAATGTTGTGTTGATTAAAAAACAAGTATAACGGTAAAAAAGCTAAGTATAACCGCTATTCAATATTTATTTTTTTTTAATATAAAATTCAATTGTGTCCACACAATAACACAACTAATCCCTTAAACTGTTGTTTCGCGACTCAATTCAGTTCTTACTCAAAAGTCATCTAAGGGTTCGCGTTTTCAAAAAGTTTGTGAACCGCTGTTTTTGATCACGTGTTGGGAATTATCAAAAAGTTTGATAAATATTGAATTTTATCATTTGATATTTTTTTAATCCAATTTTAGTAATAACTAAAAAACCTAACACTTTAAGCGTTAATCAAACAATACTATTGACTAAACTATTAATAAAATTAAGTAAGTTTTGATTGAACTGTAAATAATTTGAATCAAAAAAATGATTTAGTATTTATTTTTGATGTTAATATTTGTTAGCATTGCTTTAACAAAAAGGGTATAAACAAACAGAACAACTATTTTTCCAGCGTTTCACAAATCATTTATTTATCAATCAATTTTTTTTTAATATCAGTCAATATTAAGTTTAAGATAATGTTTATTTAATTTCTGACAATAATATATGTTTAATGTAATATTTAT
>JAQFXV010001126.1:0-15217 GCA_034694065.1 Camisia spinifer
ATCAATCAATTTATTTTTGATAATTTCACACATTTTCAGGCCTTAAAACTCATTTATTATTATGAAGTTTGAAAATAGATATTAAAAAAACAATGACTGAGAGCTGTGTCAGTTAACACAGTTTGTGAACGCGTGCGCAAAAATGGTAAATCAAAATACATTGATTTTTATGTAAATTAATGCTGTCTTAAAAGTTGAATAACTTTTAATTTGTCAAATAATAATTTAGAATTGAAACTATATTTTTGAAGAAAAAAGCACAAACACCACAACTGGATATATAGTATATCATATTATATACCATTCCATTAGCAGTTCATTCATATGAAAACAATATTTTTGAAAAACTGATTAGAAGTGGTTTTTCAAATCTTATATCAAATATTTTAAACACAGGCTTAAATAACATTTTTAGACATGCTTTAAGTTATAATAATCTTGTTGTTAATGATCGATAACTTTGTAAAAATTTTGGACCGCTTTTACCACTGGTTTGGTTATGATATTTGCAAAGCTATTGCATTTTTGATTTGTTTTGCATAAAGTTGATTATATTTAAGTTAATTATTAATTTTGGAATCAATTGATTGAGTTTTAAAGATTATGTTTTATATGAATGTTAAGCTGATATTAAAGAAAAGTTAATGGAATTCGTTTACGACAAACTTCCAAATAAAGTAAAACTAATCCGAACTCCAGAAAGAGCTGGTCTCATAAGAGCCCGAATGTTTGGCGCACATCACGCCACAGGTCAAGTGATGGTCTTTCTGGACAGTCATTGCGAAGTAAACATTGATTGGTTACAGCCTTTGCTCACTCGTATTCATGAAAACCGGACAACAGTTGTCTGTCCTGTAATTGATATAATTAATGCCAATACATTCGAATACACGGCTTCTCCTATAGTAAAGGGAGGATTCAATTGGTTAGCAATTAATCACATTAATCATCATTTATTCAAAACTTATTCTAAATTCTTATTGTTTAGGGGACTTCACTTCAAATGGGATTCAGTTCCTAATTATCGATTACAGTCAAAACTAGATTATATCAAACCTATTCCGTAATTAAATTTCAATTATTTTAAAGTTATCTTTCAATTAAGAGATAAAAACGAGTTATCTTTTTATCAATTAGTTCCCCAACAATGGCCGGCGGACTCTTCGCTATCGATCGCAAGTATTTCTATGAAATGGGAGAATACGATTCAGGAATGGATATATGGTTTGTATAAAATATATTCTCTTTAATTAATTGATTCTTAACTAAATCTAATCTTCATCTCAGGGGTGGAGAGAATCTTGAGCTAAGTTTTCGTATATGGATGTGTGGCGGGAGACTAGAAATAATTCCCTGTTCAAGAGTTGGTCATGTCTTTCGACAGAGACGTCCGTACGGGTCGCCCACCGGTGAGGACACCTTGACTTACAATTCATTACGTGTCGCACATGTCTGGATGGATGAGTTCAAAGTTAGTTATCATTCATTATAACTAAAAATTAGTTTAATTTATTATATTTTCTTTGCATTTATAGAAATACTTTTTCGAGACAAGACCTGATGCTATCAATAAGTCTTTCGGAGATATTAGTGAAAGAGTAAAAATTCGCCATAAATTAAATTGTAGTTCATTTGATTGGTATGTGAAGAATGTTTATCCAGATTTAAAGCTTCCGTCGCCTAAAGAAGACTTAGAAAAGAGAAAGAAAGCCATTAAAGAGAAGATGTCTCTCAATAATAAAAATGGTATCATTCGGAAAACGCCTAAAATAATTGATAAATACTTAATACAACTCTCGGACACAAATTTATGTATTGAATCAGAATCTGAAGTCTCTTATAAAGGATCTAAACTTTTACTTCAGAAATGCTCTAAAATTCGTCGACAGGTATTCATTATTATTACAAACATAATGTTAAGTCACATAATAGTTTATTTTTGTTCAAATTTAAGTTATGGTACGAAACAGCTAAACATGATTTAAGGTTAGGACAAAAACTATGTCTTGATTCGGGCCAAAAATTTCCACATTTATCGAAATGCCATGAAATGGGAGGAACTCAAGAGTGGAAACATTCTGGAACTGTAAGTCTGTTTCAAATGAGTCTACTTTTGAAGGTTTCCATTAATTATTTCTAATTTTGAATCCTATTTTCAGACAAATACTCCTTTTTATAATATAGCGGCCGGTCTTTGTTTAGGAGTTCGTAACAAAACTATCGGCGATTATGTGATAATGTCTTTGTGTAACAGTAAAGACAGTGGAAAATGGAACCTCATTCTCAAATAATTTATTTATTGTTTAATTTTATAGTATTTACAAATATTTATAAATTATATGTCTTTTCTGTAAACTTTATTTTCAAATTGACAACAATTTTGATCGAATCGATAGAAAAGTTTTATAGAAATTTCGAGTTTAAATGAATTTTGAATCTATTTAGATATTAATTTTCTAGTTTAACATTAGTTTTAATGTATTTTTCAAACCACAAAAGGTCTTCAATTTTCTATTTTGTTATTATAATATAGAATCACTTTTGGTTATGAAACTTAATTTATTTTCAATCTCATCATTGTTTCACTTAATGCTTCCCAATTTGATGAATAAAATCATAACACCTTTTCAAACAACTCCTTAAACTTCTATTTCATTACAACCCATGTCTCAAGATTTTAAAATTTTTGGGCATATCTTTGATATTAATAATTCTTTTGTAATATTTATCACTAATCCTAACACTAATCAATTGTTTTGTATTATTTTTAGCTAAATTAATACATGTTATCAAAAGTAGTTTAAGATTAATATCTTTACAATTATTATCAATTATAATAGTATTGAGTTTATGACAGAATTCCAATGCCTTAATAGCGCTCTCTTTAATCCTCTCGCCATTCATTGTCAATACTTTTAATTTCTCTAATTTAGACATAATTAATACACACTTTTCACTGCATTTCGAACAGTTGTCATCAATATAAGGCTCGTCTTCATTGAGATCATCGACAAATTCATTATCTTGTATTAAATTATTATTGTTGTTATTGTTTGCGTTCCCATTATTTAACTGATCGTTAACTACATTATTATTCGCATTATTATTGAGTATATTATTATTTTGATTATTACTAACTGTCGAACAATCGCAACAAATTCTATCAAAACTAAACTCTAATATTTCTAAATTAGGGAACAATTCATCCAAATTGATCAACATTTTAGAGTCAAAGTGAGCGTTGAGTCGAAGATATTTGACGTTTGGCATTGTTTTTGTCAAAAGTGCAGATATGTTGAGACCGTATTCTTCGTTAGATAATAGACTCAATTCTTGTAAATTAACCAAATATTCAATCGCAGGGATATATGGAACCTAAAGAAACATTGATTCAAAGTTTGATCAAACTTTTTCTTAAGCTATAAGTTCGAAAAGTATTAATACCTGTGAATCGAAAACATAAGAAAACTTTATTAATTGAGGCATTTTTAGGCAAATATATTCACTCAAAATATTTTCGTCATAAGTCAGAACTTTATATACAATTAATTCAGTTATATTAATACCGTTTCCGTTAACTAATGCTTTCATCGCAACTAAATTAGTTCGAAAGCATTCAATTAATGACAATTTTGATATATTTTTACCAAATTTTGTGAACAAATCAGTTAAAGACTGTCTATAATAAGCTAAATGTAATTGTTGGAGATGTGGACAAATTTCTATGAGTGGTGTTATATCGATATCAGCGAAATGATTATCAGATAATGTAAAATGTATTAATTTTTTCTCAGATAATGCGAACCAAATCCTAATCCATTCCATTAATTTGATTCCATTTATAGCTATTAATGATAAGCATTTAATTTGTTTGAGTTGTGATAAAAGCCATTCAAGTGTTGAAACACTTATTGAACAATCGCAGACATAAAGGTATTTAATATTAGGGCAACGGATCAGTACTGAACACAAGTCATCATTTGTAATATTGTGTCCATTAATCCAGTCTTCGCTTTGCTGAAGAGGAGGACCTTTTCATGAAAAAAGTTTAGAAATTTCAAACATAAAGCTATTCTTAAGTGAATACTTAATCAACTTTTAATATCTCTTTAAAGTGAGAAATCTATAAATATATTTTCATTTACTTAAACATTATATAAAATTATTTTGTGTTATATTTTTATGCTTACAATTATGTAAATGATAGTAAATATCATTGCAATTGTAATACTTTCTTGAGCTTGACTTCAGACCAATTTTTAGGACATTTTGTCCATTTAATAGCTGTAGTATTATTTGATGCCATCGAATACATACACATTCGAGTATTAATTTTTCTTTAATATCAAATTTACTGAATATTATTTTAAGGCAATCGTCGTTCAAGTCATCGATAATAACTGAACTTATTTCACACATTGTTCTTAAAATAAATTGGAGTCAATCTCTATTTAGAACTATTAAGTTTTTAATTAATAAAGCGATAGTTAAAATAATTCTATTTTGTAACCCAAATAAGGAATCTCTTACTGCAAAACTGCGTTCAAATGAATTTCAACAATATTATGCTATAATTAGAAACTCTATATAATGTATATTTGTTGGCACTAAAGTGTTATATCAACAGTATATTTGAGTTTTAAACAAATATCTTTACATGCCATCAGAGGATTTAGAAAGTTTTCGCAGATTCAAACCACTTTCAAATAGTTGTATAATCAAAAACTTTCGAGTATTCAATCATAGACTAAAACTTTTATTCTCAAACAACTTAATCCACATTTTATTCTTATTCAAAGTTTGTTCAATACATTCAGCGAATTGTTTTGAGACAGTTATCAATTTGAGTGAATTTTTAAGTTTTAAAAACTATATAATCATTAACATCTCGTTCTTATTCATAATCACTTATGAAATGTTAATAAATATTGATTTTATTCAAACTTCAATTGAATTATTCAAAGCAATCATTACTCGCATTACTTTTTTTAGAAAGAGATGTAAATTAAAGCCAAACATAACTTAAACATCAAATAAGACTCAATTATAATAAGATAATGTTCTGAAATAATTCAATACAAACTATAACTTACAAAAGTTTTCAAAAACTAATTACTGGTAATAAAAATGAATAAATTATTATTTACTATCATTAGAAAAAGATATAATTATTTAATTAAAAATTGTTATTAAACCATAAATTAATTAAAAGATAAATAATATTGATTATGGTATTCCTCGAGGAATATTAAATGATAGGTAATCTCCAGTCTCTTCCCATTGAACTCTTTTTAATTGAAATGTTGTAATCCATGTGATAATAGCTATTATCCAAACAGTTGATCCAATCATAGAATATGTCACATAATTGCGGATCAATTTCTGATTAGAGACAGAATTACTGATAAAAGCGGTCGAAAAAAACCAAATACTGTTTACGAACCATAAAAATGGTAAACATATAAAACCAACTTTTTATTCAAATAGAGAAATAAATCAAAATTAATTCAAATTATGGTTAAAATAGATTTTGAGTTTATAAACACTTACTATAAAAATATTTTCGACATAACGACAACTTTTCGTTGTCCGACATTTTCCTCAAATCCATTCTTAAGTTAAATTAATTTTGATAATAATTTATTTAAATTTTTGTGCAATGATTTATTGATAAGTTATTTAAGAAATCATATGACTTTCAGACAGATATCAAATCAAAACATAAACAATGATGTCATTGAAAATAAATTTCTATAGGTTTCGATAGGTTTTTCATTTTGATCAAAACACTAATTAATAACGACTTAAAGTTTTCAAACTTTTATAACTTTGAAATACATATAAAACTGAAAATAATTTTGACGTAATTTATAATTTGTTAACACTTTGTTTTTGTTTACACTTTATTTCATTTGAGAGACAAAAAGACTTCGCATTTAAAAATTAAAACTAATTGACATTTAATTCATCAAAAGTTGGATAAAAATTAATTTAATAATGGATTTAAAATCAAAACATAATTCAGGAGTTCGTAAAAGACCTGAAATAGCATTATATAAACCCGGAATGGGAAAGATTTTGGGTAAAAAAGGAGAAAATGATTCAAATGGTAAGTAATGAGTCATTAATTTATTGAAAAATAAAAAATTTAATTAACTTTTAATTTGTATTCTTTGAGAATATTTTTTGATTTCTCTTCAATTATATTGTTTTCTGAATATTAGAAACTTATTGAATAGTATTTTTATGTTTTTCAAATCCAATATTTTCTCAATTAATTGACTTTTTGTTGAAATTTATTTATTGTTTATTTCATTATTCATTTTATTTTCTTTGCTTTTAATTGTCTTAACCATTAGTTCCACAAAAACAAGATTTTTCAGAAGATTTGAAACAAGATATTCGTCAAAAAAGTGAAGAAAAATGTGAATCATTTCAAACTGAAGTTAAAGAAAATAAATTAAATAATAATAATAATAATAATAAAAATGTTATTAAAAAGCCTGATATTCAGGTTTATGTTCCGCGAAAATTAAATAATAATAATTTAAGTGAAAACAATTCAGATGAAGAAAAAATAGTTGTAGAAAAACATAAACAACAAAATTTGAATCAAAATCATGAAAGAAATCACGAAAAAGTTCACGAAAGAAATGAAAAATTTTATAAAAATCATGAAAGAAGTTATGAAAAAAGTTATGAAAGAAATAACGATAAAAATCATGAAAAATCTTATGAAAGAAATAACGATAAAAGTCATGAAAAATCATATGAAAGAAACGATAGAAATCATGAAAAACCTTTCGAAAGAAATAACGATAAAAATCATGAAAAATCTAATGATAGAAATAGTGATAAATCTTATGAACGAAATTACGATAAAAATCATGAAAGAAAACAACAGAACCCAAAATCAGGTATAAATTTTATTCTGAATTTATATCTTTTTTAAGTAAATCTTTACTAATTTTTTTTTCAATTTATATTACAGTTAATTATCCCAAAAAACACGACTATAAGAATGTTGAGAGAAATACAAACGAGAATTCAAGTAAAATGTCCAACAATTTCGATTCACTTAAGCGTAAGGTTAATAAAAGTGAAGTTTCGGCAAAATATAGCGATGATTATGAAGATTATAATAGAAAATCAAAACCAGTTGAACATAAATATAATCATAACATAAGCGAAAACTCTAATCGTGTTTCAAAGACCGAAAAATTAGATTTTAATGAAGAATATGATGAAAACTATTATAATTATGAATTGAGAGCAAAAAATAATAGAATTCAAAGACCAAATCGTAATTATTCAATAAATAATAGCAATAATAATCCAAATTATAGCATGAGTAGTAATACCGGTAGTAATAGTTATAATGAGAGCAATAAATCGCGTCTAAAACACGATAACGTAAAACAACGCAACTATACGTCTAATAAAACACAGCATAGATATCAATACGAACAACAAATACCACCACGTTTTCTCAAAAAACAGCAAATGTTGAAAAAAGTAATTAGACTTCAATTTTAATCTTAAAATTCTGTCTATTCTATATCCCAAACTCAAAATTTTTGTTTAATTAAAGTCTAAATTCACGAAATTCTCTTTCGTGTGTGAAAAAAAATTTCAAAATTATTAGTTTATGATATTATTTGTTGAAATAATTCCTATAATATTATGGTTTAAATTATTTTATTCAAGTTTAAAATGTTTCATTTAATAGCAAATGGAAAATGAGATTATTAGTGAAGAACAGACTCAAAAAACTCATTATGAAGAAAGAAGACAGGAATCGCCTCAAGAAGAGAAACATCATTCAAATCAAAGCGAATCTTTTCCACACAGAGGTCTCATTCGATTGCCGGCAACTAATAAAATAAGTCCACAAGAACTTAATCCTCATTTTAACCATAAAACAGAACATCATAACTCTCAACAAATCAAATTCGAATCCAAAACTCCATTAATTTCTAACAAACCGTGTGTTGCAATCCGTCCGACACAACACGTGCCAACAGATGATTATTCACAATATTCTCCGGCTTCGAGTCCTGACAGAAACAGTGTGTTTACAAACACGACATCAGATGATAACTATCAACAAATGTCTCCTTATATGCGCTCGAGTTATACCGAATATCCGATTCCGCACATCATGTCTTCAACTCCTGCTGAAAATGATTCATCGAGAATTCAATCTATTTCTGAAATACTGAGAAAAAAGTTGAAACCAATAATTGAGAAAAGTTTTACGGAAGCGATCGCTGCAGAAAATGATCTTCACTTATGTATTAATGATCAGCAAAAAGTGGAACAAATCCGATATCGTATTCAATTGCGTTACGAACACATCATTTTAACTGATCTCAGAGTTTGTGCCGAATATAATATCGAACAGAGATTATGGAAATCAGCTTTTTATCAATTTATTGAACATTACCGGAGACTTATTGAGCAAAATAGCGAACAATCACAGGAAATGAAGACAGCTTTCCATAAGATAGTAGACGAGGCGACACTTTTTTTCGAGAACTTATTGGTTAAAATGCAAGAAACATATAATTTTGGTATTGAAAGACTTCTAACTCACGAATACGATCGCGAAACTGAAAATTACGATTTACTTAAATTGGCGGCGATTTCAGCTCAAAAAATATATCTATATTTAGGAGATTTGTCACGTTATAAAGAATGTGAAGTTCGAAACTCTAGCTTTGTTAAGTCGAAATTGTGAGTCAATTCTGTTTGTTAGTTAATGTATTTTAATCTATTTTTGTCTTTAGTTATTATGTAAGGGCTCAACAATTGGCCCCAAAAAACGGTAGAAGTTATAATCAATTGGCTTTACTGGCGATGTATCAAAACAGAAGATTAGATGCTGTTTATTATTATATGAGAAGTTTAGCCGCTAGTAATCCATTCTTGACTGCGAGAGAGAACTTATTAGCAATTTTTGATGAAATCAGGAGAAAGGTTTGTAAACTTAAGAGCTTTTAATTTCATTAAACATTAAAATTTTCTTAAAATTAGTATGAATTGACTGATAAGAAGCGCAAACAAGATCTCATTAATAAGAAAAATCGTATTGAGAGTGAATTATTGGCTTCAGATAATGAGAGGATTGAAATTTGGATCCGTTCTGACGGCACGTCTGCTGTTTGTTCTAATTATAAACAATTTTTCGAAGAAGAAACTGCAAGAGACGAACTCGAAGTGTTGTCATCAGTCGATGTGAGTTTATCTTAGCATAATTTCTGCTCTTTTTGTCAAATTCATTCAAATATAACTATTTATTTATCTATTTTCAGTTAAATAAACGATTTGTTTTGAGTTTTCTTCACGTTCACGGAAAGCTATTTTCTAAAGTCGGGTAAGATTTCAGTTAATTTGATATAAAGTTTGATATATAATTTTCCTGTATTTGTTTCTTAATTTTGCTCAAAGTATGGAAACCTTTGTACCAGTCGTTAATCAAATGTTATCAGAATTTCATTGTTTACTCCGTCGTTCGCCAATACCTGTCAGTTCGCAACGTTTATCACATTTACTCGCAATTAATATGTTCGCTGTTTTCAATACATCTCTTAAAGGTATAAAAATTTCTAACTTAGATTTAGATCAATTAATAATTCGAAATTGCTTTCAATAGATACAAGTTATGGACACAATTGTCGTTCATTACTTCAAGAACAAGCAATTCAAGTGACATTCGCTATGATGTCATTATTACTCAATCGCGCCATTTCTTCATTATCTGAGAATAAAAGAGTTGAAACACATCCAAACTTCAATAGCGATGACTTATCGGAATTGTTGCCAACTATTAAGCTATGGACAGATTGGATGTCATGTCAAAAGCATTTATGGTGTCCGCCACCGGCCTCTTCAGACTTTAAAATAAAGTATTAATACTTGAATATCATTCGTTTAATATTGTTTTTAATTTTGTTGATCTGTCTATAGTTGTAAAGCAGACATTTGGACTATTTTTGCTCAATTTCTAACAGCATTGACAAGAATTAATGTGAGATCTGTTAAATTACTTCCGAGTAAACTAGAAGGTTGTGAACCAGTGATATTGCCTGAAGACACGTCTTTGGCTGGATTTCTACCACTTTTGGGTTCACCACAATGTGTGCAATTCGCTCAACCGCCTTATGATAAAGTATTTCAATTATCCGATCGTTTAAAACCTATTTTTCACTCAATTTTAATGTTAATTGTTTAGGAAAAAGCGAGAACTTGTTTACGCATAACTGTTATACAATTTTTTGGTGACTATTTGTGTGGAATCGTTGAGCCTTACCTTAAATTTGATGTCGAAAACAAGAGATTTGTTTCACTCATTCCTACTTCTATTCCTTCAAATTCTGAGGAAATGATTAATAAAACTTCCAATGAAGACATTGTAATCATTTATTTCTATTTTACTTTTCTGTTTATGTTTGGTTTATATCCAAAACCCATTCCTGAATCAATGATTATTATGAAAATTGTTTTCTTTATCTTATTAATAGTCTGAGACTGAAAACGATGATTATTCTAA
The DNA here is from genome assembly GCA_034694065.1 of Camisia spinifer. Classification (NCBI taxonomy): domain Eukaryota; kingdom Metazoa; phylum Arthropoda; class Arachnida; order Sarcoptiformes; family Camisiidae; genus Camisia; species Camisia spinifer. Next base: position 10,553 of record JAQFXV010001126.1, read on the forward strand.
CGAATTATCTTCAGGCGAGACCACAAGTATTTCGATTTCTGATTATAATCCTAAAAGTCCGGAACAGATTGAAATAGAACAGTTGTGGTCACGACAGGAAGCTCTCAAAAAAGCTAAAGAAAGACAAGAAATTATCAAACAAAGAGTCGATGTAAGTATTTTTAGTTTAAAATCATAACGATTCTTAAGATTTACTCATTTGAAGGCTGTATTGAGTGAAGAAAATCAGAACAAACCATCACGTATTGTAATACAACCGCGCTATATAATACCGGATACGAACTGTTTTATAGATCATTTGCCAAAAATCAAAGCTTTAATTGAGTCGAAATATTATGATCTTATTATACCACTTATTGGTCAGTTTTCATTAACTTATATTTGTTGATTCATTTGACTCATAACTTATATCTTTCTTATTGAAAGCTTATATTTATGTTAATTTTTATATCTAGTGATTAATGAATTGAATGGTCTTAAATCGCGAGGCATTAAAACAACAAAACCATTAACTTTTAGTGATGACCACAGCGGTCATGTCGGCAGAGCTGCGATGGAAACAATCGATTATTTAGTTTCTGCTTTTAATGATAAAAATTTGAGATTAAAAGCAATCACATCGAAAGGTTCACTACTCGATAACATTAATTTCATTAGTGAAACATTCAGTGAAACACAGGTTTTCAAAAATAATCATTTTTCTGCTTTAATTTAATAATATCTAAAACTTTGTTCTCATTTATCGTTCAATTTTAGGGCAATTCAAATGATGACTTCATTTTAGGCGCATGTTTACAGTTCATTAAAGATAAACCATTGGACAAAAATTCGAAAGAAAGTTCAGGTAAAAAGCCATACAAGTTATTAAATTCTGTTTCAAATCTTAAAACGAATCATTTTTTAAACTTTTTTCACTCGATTCGAAATGCAATCTATATTTCTCTTGAAAATAGTTTTTTTTATCAATTCAAATATCAATTTACTTAACAGTTGAATCAAACAGTATTTTTCGTGAGGCTATACTTTTGACAGAAGACCGCAATTTACGAGTGAAGGCATTGGGACATAACGTGCCCGTTAAAAGTCTACCCGTTTTCATAAAGTGGGCGAACATTCCTATTAAATCGAATCGAGTTCAAAAATAAGTTATTCTTCGATTATTTACTCCAAATATTACGTTAACCAAAAAAAAGATAATGAAAAAAACTGATTTCAAGATCAGAATCATGAAAAACAATTCAATTCTTATATAAACTAACATTTATATCAGGGCTTATTCTATATATTTGTGAATAAATGTTTAGTTATAGCTATTTTTATGTTGTTTTTCAATTTGATAAATTAGGTTAAACTGAAATGATTTGTAAAATTTATTTAAAACTTTAATTTTTACAATCGTTATAACTGTTAATCATAGTCTAAAAACTTATTTATTATTATTATTATTATATTTAATGTATAAAAATGAATATTTAATAATTATTATAACCTTTTTTCATGGTTTCATTTTATTTTTAACTATTTATCGTATATTTTCTCAATAAATATTCATTTTAATCATAATATAACTAATTTCTAAATAGTTTAAAATATTGAAAAGCAATAAATTTAAACTCTTAAGACTTTGTAAAAAATATTTTATTTAATATTTAATCTTTTGGTAATTCTTTATCAACTTTCAGAATCAGACTTTGATTCAAAAGAAGAACTCTTTCTCTTCTTTTTTGATGGCTCTGAAGTATGTGACTGTTGTCTTCTTCCCATTCTTGAAAGATTTTCAAATTTCAATTTAATTGTTCGATAACTTAAGAGTAAACCGAAACTTTGAAAACTTTTTGAACACTTGACTAAAAAAACGGTTAAACTATTCAATAGATGTCGTGACTTAAAAATATAGCTTAAAATACAAGTTAAATATCAAAAGTCACGTGATTTTTATTATTATCGTGATATTAATATTTATGTATAAAGTATATAAACATTATTATCATTAAAATTATTGATAAAACAAAAGTAAAAATAAAACTATTGATTGACTCAATTGAAAGACATTATAAATGATAAATAAAAATGTATTAATGATTATATGAATCGTGTATTTAATAACAAATGGATAGTGATATTGATAATGAAGTTTCGACTTTAATGTCAACTTTTATGGTATTTATCAGTCTTTCAATTGATATTATGCTTAAGTATTTTTAGGGTTAAATTAATTATTAATACTAATTGTTTATTGTCTTTTATTTGAATGGATGTAAAGATGGAATTGGATGAAGACTCGACTCAATTAAGTTCATTATCTGATGAATGCTATCGTTTCACACAATTTGATTTATCTGTCAATTGTTTCCCTATTTTTGATGAATTACGACAACAACAAAAATTATGTGATATTACACTTAAAGTAATCATTCATTTAATTCATTTATAATCAATACTTTTTGTTTAAATCATTAAAAACTATATCACTTTTCAGTTTATGCGCCAAAATTATAAAGTTTTTGCCCGAAGTTCTCTTTTAATTTCTATTATATTTAATACTCATTTATATAAAGTTTAAATCATTTTTGATAAGTTTTTATTGAAATACTTTTTTTGATTAATTAATAGGTAGAAAACAAGTCATTTTTGGCACATCGAGTCGTACTCTCGGCTACCATTCCGTTAGTATTTATTCAAAACTTTTTATAAAAATAACAATTTATTTTTCCATAAGTTTCAACTCTTTCACAAACATTAAAACTTTATTTTAATCATCAATTAATTCATATAAACTCAAAGTTAAGCTTGAATTTAGTTCTTAACTGAGCTTTAATTTTAAATTTATTTTACTCTAAATACCGGTCACATAATTAAACTTTTGAAAGAATTATGAATTCAATTAAAATTAGTTCAAAAAATTAATCTGAACTTAAGGTCAAGATTTATGCTTAATTTAAACTCAACTTTAATAGTAATCATCAAATAAAATGAGGGTTGAGTTGAAAAATGAGTGAGTTTTAGATTTTATTTATAAGAATTAATATTAAATACAATCGATATGAAAATTACTAACTAATTATTCGAATAATTATCGATATTTCAAAATAGTTAGACTTTTAAATAAAGTTTAAGATTGAAATAAAGTTAATGAAAACTTGAAACTTATTTATAGGCTGTAAAAACTCGTCTTAATATTGATTTTGTCAATAGTTTTTCTGTTAGTATTTGAAAACTGATAAAATATAAATTATTGATTGAACAGATATTTTCACGGAATGTTCACGAATGATATGATTGAGTCGAAGCAAACAGAGGTTGAAATACAAGACAGTATTGAAGCGACAGCTCTTGAATCACTTCTAGAGTTCGCATATTCGGGTCAAATAACAATCACAACAACAAATGTTCAGTCATTACTAATCGGCGCTTCATTTCTGCAATTATTTCGTGTTCGGGACGCGTGTTGTGATTATTTGAAAATACGTTTACACGCCAACAATGTTTTAGGCATTAAAGTATTCGCCGACACATTAGGTTGCGATACATTAGTCGATGCATCAAAAAAGTTCATTCAGAAACACTTTAAAGAAGTCTCAAAATCGGAGGAATTTCTATCACTTGATTTCAATGATGTCATTGAAATTCTAGCTAAAGATGAACTCAATGTTAGCGGAGAAGAAGATGTCTTTCAAGCGGTTATGGCTTGGGTTAAAAAAGACATCAATTCTAGACAAGTACTCAATAGTTTTCTCAATTATTACAAATATTTTATTCAATTTTTCTTAATATTGAAGACAAAATTACCCCAACTCTTAACAAACGTTCGTTTGCCGTTATTATCGCCTGAATTCCTAACCGATTACGTAATAACAGAAGAATTGATTCGTTCTTCTCATTCATGTCGTGATTTAGTGGATGAGGCAAAGGATTATCATTTAATGCCTCAAAGAAGACCATTATTACAGAGTTTTCGAACGCGTCCGCGTTGTTGTAATGATATTCAGGGATTAATTTATGCCGTCGGCGGTCTCACTAAAAATGGCGACTCTTTAAGTACTGTTGAAGTCTATAATCCACAAACAGGTCGATGGAAAATGGCTGAAGCGATGACAATGTTGAGGTCAAGGGTTGGAGTGGCGGTCATGAGCAATAAGCTATACGCTATCGGAGGATATAATGTTAGCATAACTTTAACACAAACACTTTTAATTGAGTTTAACTATTATTCAATTTATAGGGAAGTGAAAGACTCAGTACTGTTGAAGTTTTTGACCCCAAGAATAGGAGTTGGGCTAAAGTTTCGCCAATGAATTGCAAACGAAGGTTTGTATACATTTTGTATTTAATTTATTGATTTATTCTCATTTATTGATTAGTGCTGTCGGAGCCGCGACTTTACATAATATGCTTTATGTTTGTGGTGGTTATGATGGCGTCTCATCTCTCAGTACTGTCGAGTGCTATACATTAGAACGCAATGAGTAAATGATTGAATGTTCAATAGATTTTAATTGAATTAATAATAATTGATTGTACAAAAAGGTGGTCAATGGTTACATCAATGTCTAGACATCGATCAGCCGCAGGTGTTGTTGCATTTGATGGACAAATCTGTGCTCTCGGAGGACACGACGGCTTATCTATATTCGATTCGGTCGAAAAGTTTGATCCGCAAACAGG